>JALRMM010000244.1:0-55930 GCA_026122155.1 Zymoseptoria crescenta | reverse complement strand
GCGTAGAGAAAGTTAAAGGTATAGGAAGAAGAGTAAGAAAAGAGACGAAGTAAGACGCGACTATAAAGTAAACAAAAGGACTTGGAGAAAAAAAAAGAAAAGGTAGAATCCGAAGTTCTCTCGACTCGCGCTCGACTCGTACTCGACTCGCGCTCGACTCGCCCGACTCGCTCAACTCGCTTACGCCTTACCTAACTCGCTAGACTCGCATTTTGGATTTTCGTGACGTTTATAAATAGACCTATTCGCCTTCCTCGTAAATTAGCCGTATAGCTATATGCCCTAGAGCATTTATTTGCTCTCTAGCTAGTAAGGGCTTAGGCTATATATAAATTAACTATGCAAACACTTAAGAAACATACGCGAGCCCTTAGAAGCTACGAAGCCGACCGTCGCGAGCTAAAAGTAGAGTAGAGCTAACTCCTCGCTAGCTACATCCTAAGTCTAGGTTTAGTACTACATTAAACAAGCGACGGCCGAACAGACTACACCTTCACGCGGTGGCCGTCGTAAGTACCTTCTTCGGAAGGGAAACTAAGACAGTCTAGAAGAAACCTTCTCGGAAACCTCCTCGAAAACCTCCTCGAAAACCTCCTCGAAAACCTCTCGAATCCGCCGAAATCCTTCTCGAAATCCCCTCGAAATACAAGCTATAATAGAACAACAGCACGATTCGAACGAATAGCCCTCTATACTACGAACGAGAAGAAGAAGAAGAAGAAGCAGTCTACTCTACCCTATACGCGTACCTCCTCGAAATCCGAACCGAACCGCACCTCTTTCCCTCTAGAGATTCGGGTCCTCTACGGATAAGTGCACTTTAAAGAGACAGGACTCGGTGGAACCTACAACTCTACGATCAACCTACGTAGTTGTATGCGCTAGAAGGCGGTATACGATTCCATAAAGGCATATTAAGGACAAGAGAAGATAGCGAGTTGGATAGCTACTTTTATACGGCATTTTACACGGCATTGCACGGCATTTTGCACGACACTCTACTCTACTTTTCGAATTTGCAGCGTATGTATACGAAGCGGAAGGATCCGCTGAAAATTCTACAAAAAGCTTGGCGCGAAAATTCAGCAACACTCGTTTGATTTCCTTTATCTTGCATTTGTTTAAAGTCCTTTAGTATTGCCTTAGGCACGGGGTTTCCCCTAAGGTCGAAGAATACTAAAAGAATATAATTGTAAATAGATCTACTACCTTGCTTACAAGGCCGTCCTACATAGTCTTAGACTCCGAAAGGACGTAAATGGAACAAACAAACAAACAAACAAACAAACATTAAACAAGCTTAGTATAGGCGGCCCTAATCGTAGCTATGTTCGGAACTCTATTATCGTCGTAAAGCGAGTTCGAGCTACCGCGCCTAAACGCTTCTACCGTATCTATCTCCTATACCCTCTATAACCTAGCTTACATGCCGAAGTACTCCTAGGCTATATACTAACTATATGTTCTCTCGGTCCTCGCCGGAGAGCTAGACGTAAAGATCTTATCGATATAGATTACTAGCGCGCGTCGTCGTAGTCCGCCGTAGACATTAATAGTAATGTTCCGGACTAGATTTATACCCTACGTTTTCCTTAGGTCGGCGGCGTAACCGTAGAATAGTGCGGATCCGGTAGAACTCTCGCCTTAGCTACTATCGTTCTAGTATTCGGACTAAGATAGAGGGGTTACGAGGCCTACTTAGAAGTAAGCCTAGACGTTAGCCGACCGGTAGGCTATATCGTAGTAGTAGCCGGTAGGGTAGCACTATATAGTTAGCTATTCTACATCGCAGTTTACGTAACGATCTTAAGGCGAGGAAGCGGCTAGAGACATAGTGCTAGTTTCAAATTAGTTAAAAGTACGTATAGGTAGTTAGGTAATAGGACGAACCTACGCTAGCTTCGGTAATGCGCGTATCGTAGATAATGTCGTAGATAATATCGTGGATAATGTCGTGGATAATGTCGTGAATAATAATAGTTAAGGCCTTAGAGAGCCTAGTTAGTTAAGTAACGAAGTGTACTAAGGGTAGTAGTTAATTGGAGTTAGAGGTAGAGGCTTCTAAAGTAGTTTAAGGGCGTAGTTATGTGCTAAGCTTTAGGTATACAGCTTGTGATTATGCGTTGCCTCTATCTTTAAAACTATTACACGGGATTATAGTTAATTAGCTGGACCTTACTACGAGCTTATAAATAACTATATAGCTATGTCGCAACTTATTATTACTATTTAGTACTATAATCGCAATATCGCATATAACGAAGTTATAGCATCTATACTCTTATGCCGACTGCTATAAGTAGTAGGCCTACCGGAGCTAATAGACTAATAAGATTTTGCGTATTACGGAATTCTTAGGCGTATTACTAAATTTATCTCTAACCTAGATCCTATTCTTCCCCCCGACTATACTAAAATTGCCCGCTCGGTAATAGCGATCGCTTTACTTTTAGAATAGACTATAAATAGGAATCGACAATATAATAGAATCGCTCTAGTAGTATACTAGATCCTTCCTTTCCCCGTTACGTACCGTTACAAGCTTCGCCGCTATTATAAATTAATACTAAGATGTCGTACCCTTCCCTCCCCTTCGAAGAAGTCGACCTAGACGCGTTACTAGACGACGTTGCCGTATATACCGACTATAAAGAACGCCCGCATACTACTATTCCTACCTAGCGACCTTTCGGCATGTCTTCTTCTTCGCCGGCACTATTACTAATAACGGCTCCGACCTCTAATTGTCTTTCTACTCCGCGCCGTCCAACCCTACGCCGCTATAGCTTATAACTACTACCCTCCGACCTATTCGAATTTGTTATGCCCTTAGTTAGGAAGAAGGAAGAAGAGGAAGAAGAAGAGGAAGACACTCTACTCGCTCCGGCCCCGACGATTCTAACTAAGCGTAGTCCGAAGGCTAGTAGCCGTAACAAAGGCACCGCTTTATATTAGCCGTAGAACACTACTAAGTAGGTGTACTATAGGTTGTCTATTACGCCGGCGGTAAAGTATATCCCCTACCTACTAGCTCTTTTATAAAGCTAATAGCCTTCCTTCTAGACCTAGGATCGCATAAAGGAGGCTCGTAAGAAGTCTTTAGTGCACGTTGCTTAGATAGAGGAGACCGAGGATAGAGTAATCGCTCCGCGATATGCTCGCTATAAGGAGATAGGTTTTGCGACGTATTAGCGGTATACGGAGGACATAGCGAAGTTAATAAACGTAAAGCGTTATACTCGCTATACCTACGACGGCAAGCTATGCGAGTAGGTAATTCGTCTTCTAAGGAATATAGTCTCTTCTTAATCTAGTAGTCTTTTAAGTCTTTATATGCACTAGTCGGCTCTCTATCGTATTAAGTCTAACGACACCTCCCCTATACTAGATTAGCGCCCTTTAAGAGGCTTGCTCTTTCTCTTCGATGCTAGTAGGATATGTATAGCTCGCTAGCAGCTACTAAGGCAAATAGCCGATTAGCGATTAGAGTATCCGAATTCTATACGCGCCCGCGTAAAACTCGACTCGGGGTTATCGCTACTAGTAGAGGTTCTAGAAGTTCCGAGGGTATCGCGAGGCTAACGGACGTTAAGCGCTATACTCGCTACGTATACGACGGTAAGGCTTCTATAAATAGTCGTAACTAGACTAGAATCCCGAACGCTCGATCCGTATCTCCTTATACTCTTTATCCGTATTATTTCTCTTACGTTTTCTCTCCAGTTATATCTTATCGACCTCTTCGCCGGCTAATGCCTTAGCCGGAGTAAGCTCTTACACTACTTTATTTACTAAATCGTCGATACTATCTTCCAAGTCGCTATCGATACTCGATAGTCCTTTGTCGTTCTTACCCCACCTCGGATCGTCGATCTTTATTAACTTCGTTAGGACTTCTACTATACTACCGGCAATAGTCGTTACGGGTAGAGCCGCTACTCGCGTTAATCCACGGCATTCGGATTAATTATTTAAGCTATATTAATGCAAGTGCTAGAACTAGTCTAAAAGGAGGAAGTGCACTGCGGAGGTGCTAACTATACCTTATTAGCTCGACCTCTATACTCTACTCTTATAATATACTACTACTATTACTCTAGCCTACGGTCTTCGCTATACCTATAAATAGTCCCCGCCTAAGCCTACGCTTACGTCTACGCTTATCCTCGCGGCTAAACACCCCGTACTAAGGGATTATAGAATTAGCGCATTTCTAAAAACCGCCGGACTTAGCTCGGAATAGCCGTATAGATAAGGGTTCCGCGTTACGCGAGCGTTAGGAGGAGCTCCTCGACGAAGATCTAGCGTAGGATAGCCGTATAGATAAGAATTCCGCGTTGCGCGAGTATTAGAAGGAGCTCCTTAACGAAGATCCGCTACGGGATAGTCGGACATTAGCGTAATATAGTAGTAAATTGCACTAGAAGAGGTATCTAAAAGCGTAAATTGTTAGATTTAAGTACTAGGGCTAGTAGGGGCTAGCGTATATCGCTAAATTCAAGTGCTAGGGCAGTAGAAGCTAGCGTATATTACTAGATTTAAGTACTAGGGTAGCGGAAGCTAGCGTATACTACTAGATCTAAGTGCTAGGGGCGGCGGAAGCTAGCGTATACTACTAGATCTAAGTGCTAGGGCGGCGGAAGCTAGCGTATATTACTAGATCTAAGCGCTTAGGGCGGTAGAGAATAGCGGAGATTCGTAGTTTTAAGTGCTCTAGCGGTAGAGGACGGTAGTTTCGAGTATTAGGGGAGGTAGAGAACGGTAATTTAAGCGCTAGGGGAGGTGGAGGACGGCAATTTAAGCGCTAGGGAAGGTGGAGGACGGTAGTTTTAAGTACTAGGGGAGGTGGAGGACGGCAATTTAAGCGCTAGGGGAGGTAGAGAACGGCAATTTAAGCGCTAGGGGAGGTAGAGGACGGTAATTTAAGCGCTAGGGAAGGTAGAGAACAGTAATTTAAGCGCTAGGGGAGGGTGGAGAACGGCAATTTAAGCGCTAGGGGAGGGTAGAGAATAGTAATTTAAGCGCTAGGGGAGGGTAGAGGACGGCAATTTAAGCGCTAGGGGAGGTAGAGAATAGTAACCTTCGCAGCTTCTAATCGCTAGAAGCTGCTAAAATAATAAGTTCTAGTAGTATAGTAACAATGTAGCGTATCCGGAATATACGAACCTAAAGGAGCCTCTACGTAGTTAATAATAGATATACGAAATATCTAGACAATACGGCGATAGGTAATCGAGTAACGGCGTTAGTTATTAGAGAATAGATTGTCTCGCTTACTTTTACTACTACTGTTTAATCGGTTTACTTAATAAACCTACGCCCGAATACTATAATCCGCCTACGCCCTATAGGGCACTCGTCCGCCGTTCTTAGCTAGACTCTACTAATTAATTATCGTCTAATCTATTATCGTCTAATCTATTATCGTCTAACCTATTATCGTCTAATCCGTCCTCTAAGGCTAACGAATCCTCGTAGCCCTCCTTAAGTAGCTCCTCCGCTACGAGAATCTATATCTCCTCGAGCGAGTACCCGTTACCGCGATAATCTATGCGGAAATGTAGGAAGAATCTAACCTACTCCTAGTCCTCGAGTTAGCTATCGCTAATAAATCTAGTAGTACCTATAACATAGTAGTATGCGAGTCGATCTACAACTTTACCGCCTATTAAAGTGTTAGTATTTAAATATAAAGAAGCGTATAGATTATAAACGTACTGCTCGTATAAGGGTATACCTCGAGGATAATTTTGGTCTACTTCCTACTGTCGCTATCTTCGTAGCGGTTATATATGTTATCGGCCCTAGCCTAGCGTACGGTAACTATTCGATCAGAGTAAAGGAGCGCGCTAACCTTAATGCTTTTATTCGTATCGAGTATACGCTTTATCTTATATCCGCGGCTATACTCGTTCCGGAGCGCTACGGCGTCTTTAATAAGGTTATTATACGTCTAATACTTAGGCTAAAAACCTACGAAGCTATTAAATGCGATAATAGAAATGTTGTCCGCCGAGAAAGAGCCGTCGAGGTATCGCTTTAATAGGAAGGAGTTAGCGAACGGAGAATCCTCGAAGCGATGCTAATTAACCCGAGATTCTCTAATACGAGTCTCTCGAATAGTCTCTCTCCTAGTGCTAGGCATCGCTAAGGAGTGTCGGATGCGGTAGAGTTATAGTAAAAGGTAAAGTTAGATAAGGAGATAATCGTCCTTACTAGGAAGGCTTAAAAGTATTAACGTTCGCTAAAGAGAGCTAAGAGCTAAGGACGAAGGATTAGCCTTATCGTAGAGAGCTCGGTGCTATTAATGTTCGATAGGGAGAATTAAGTGCGTAGCAATAAAGGGAGGACTAAGGACTACTTCGAATAGTACAGATAATTAATAGATAGTAGCCGGTAAGCGATTACTATCGACAGCTTATAGTTAGTCTCGAATTTAGTTTAACCTTATTGCTTAATTAGCTAGCTGTTATGCTCGCTATATATGCACCTTACCTTACATAGTATTTGGTTGTTACTCTTCTTAGCTAACCGGCTTCTATTCCGCGTAAGGGCATTATATTATATGCCTCTAAACGCTTATCCTTATCCTCGTAGATCCTATAACCGTACGACTTACTTATTCGACGCATAACAAGCTATATAGTCCTCGTAAGTGCTATCTACGACATCAAAACAAGCGCCCTTAACTACTTCTAACTCTTTCTCCTCTACGCTATACTAATAGTCGAGTTACATTCGGTACTATATCTTAGCCTTCCCTTAATCTACAATGCTAGCACTACTAAGTTATCTTAGAAACGTACGACCGACCTTCTTCTTTAAGACCAAGACTAAAGCTAATATCTACACTACCGACCGAAGTAACATAGCCGGTCTATCTAGCTTCCAATCCTCCGTCGGCAACGAGCTAGATAGTACGCGCTACGTCGTAGTCGCGGAAGACATTATTCCGCTAGACGATAACCGAGTAGCCCGGGTATAGATTAACGCTCGGCTAGTACGTAGCTATACTACTAGAACTATGGAAATCCACTTCGGCTACGCCTCGTAGTACCTCCTAGCCTCCGCGATAAACCTCTTAATACCTCCTATCGCATATAACAACTATAGCAATCTTATTACTACCTAGTTAAAATCGGCTCTACGCTAGATTCCTCGGTTTAGTTCCGGCTCTAGTCTCGGCCAGAATGCTCTTCTCGATCTAGTAGGTCGCCGCTAGAAGATTATCGACGCCTAGATCGAGCTCTACGGCTACCGCTTTAATAGGGCCGAATAATATAGGGAATATAGAAGGCACGACTAATTTAGGGCAGCTTGTTTACGTAGAAAGCCCTATTAAGACTCGGGGAATGGGCCCGGGTAGATAAATAAGACGAATGTGCACTTTCCTCTATAATAGTATTAAGACAATCTTATATAGGCCGCGCAAAGTTAAAACGGCCTAGAGGGGCTCTCGGAGGCAGTAACGTAGGTTAGTTATCTTCTATTTCGATTTCCTTACGTAGCATTTAGGATGCGTTCGAATTAGAAGGGTAGTAAAACGGATAAGGTAGCGTTACGACTACAATCTTTAGAATAAATTATAGATTAGTGTCGAATTAATATTACCTCCACGCCTTATTACCGTAAATGTTCTTATAGGTCGTCCAAGAGCAATAACGCCCCTCTAATCCCGCCTAGTCTAATAGGCTATCGGTTAGAGACGCTAGAATTAAAGATAATAGGACGTAGCGTAGCATATATCCCTCCCCGTAATCCGTCCTTAACTTAGTCGGCAATAGAGGTAGACCTTCTAAAAATCTCTTAAAGACTTCGGCGCGAGTCTTTCTAGTAGTGTCCTCCCTACTAATAAAAACCTTAACGGGCTTGTTCGTCGTCTTCTAATCTCCTCCGGCGGCTCCTTCGCATAAGGCATTCCCTTCGTCTAAGCTTTTATAGACGGTAGCTCTTTTAGCTCTTTTATAGACGGTAGCTCTATAGACGGCAGCTCTATCGTCTAGGCTTTTATTAACGACGGCTCGTTAATTAACGACCCTCGTAGCGGCTCGTTTACTAGATATATCTTCGTTAAAGGGGGTTATAATAGCACCGTTCTATTCCGCGAGATTGTCTAACGGGCGGTACTTATCGTTGGTTTCTATGGCCGACGTAGCCCTATAAAGAGCTATAGATAAATAGTTTATTTGCCGTAGTCGTAGCTCGCTTAATCCTAAATAATTTCTGGGACGCACCCGAGGAACAATAGTACTAGGCCCTCGGCGGTCTATTCCAGATTAGCTTTAGGCTTAAGCTACGTCTATGTCCGTTCTCTATTTACTACTTAATAAGCATTAGCTGCGGTTACTAGTTAACATAAGGGAAATTATTACTCGATTCGGAACATAACCTACCGGGATCCTCTAAACTGCGATTTACGATAATAATAGCGATACTCCCTATACGAGGGCAACTTTGTCTTTTCTTAGTAGATACGTAAGTTTTAAGTGCAAGTTACGTAGAGGTACGAGGATCCGGGTTCTAGTACGCCTTATACTCCTTAAATAAGGGTGTAGAGGGTAGAACTACCGGACTCCTTCTATCCTCGTTAATATCCCCTTCTCTACGATTTTACGTCTCCTACTATGCCGCGCCAAGATCCGGTTCCAGAACACCTCCTTCTCGATAACATACTCGAGAGTAAGGACGGTATTTCGATATATTTATTTACGACGCGGGAAAACGCTCTAGCGATCGTAGACCCGTAGCGCTTCTCTACCGTAGATTCTTCTAGGCTAGATTATATACGGGCTTTAGAATCGTACTACGTGTTCGAGATGTTCGGAATCTAGATCTACTCCTACACCGACGTGTATACTAGAACTAGTAAGATTATCCGGGCATACGCCGAGGTAGTATATAGACTTAGACGTATACCTCGGGTATTCTCTTCGTAGCTAATAATCTTAGACGATAGCTAACCTACGAATAGGTTCTTTACGCTCCTCGCGGCGATAAGAAGGCGATAATAATAGATGCTAATCTTTAGTTACGCGAGTACTAAGTAGGTTACGAATTTCTATTTAACGAGGTCTTCTATTACACCGAGCGTAGGACTGCCGCGTAGTAGGAGATCTTCTAGTATAACTAGATTAGGCTATAGAAGTAGTAGCGTAACAAATTCGAAGATAGCGAAGTAGAGGTTAACGAGAAGCCTACTTACGAGAAGCGTAAGCGTAAGGATAAAGAAGAGTTTCTAGTCTACGTCTATTTAGGTAAGCGAGCAAAGGTTATTAACCTTACCGAAGAAGAGTTTCTAGTCTACGTTAATCCGGATAGGCGAGCGAAGGTTATTAACCTTACTAAAGATAACAATAAGAGTTCGGCGAAAACTAAGAAGTAAAAAGTGACGTCGCTAGTAGCATTCCCATGAAATGTTAATTAAATTTTGCCGCGAATATATTATATTAACGCGAATGTTCTTAGCGGTCCCCTTATAATATAAACGTTTCGTTGCGTAATAATCCTATGTTGCTCTTACACCTAACGCCGGATACTACGACTTAGCACCTTATACTCGATAAGGCGCGAGCTCGACCACTTATATACTAAGAGACTCCGTATAACAACGTGGCCGAGCAAGTAGGGTTTCGGGATAGGACCGACCTATAACGCAGTTATAAGGAAGACGATATAAGAGGGAAGGAAGCTTATATTATTATTATAGGGCAAGGGCCAAGGAGATAGACTATTACGGCTAGCTCCTCTAATCGTAAGAGTATTAAAGACTACCCTAACCGAGGTCCGCGCTTGTTCTACTTCTATCTAGCTCCCTTCGACTACTATACCTACGTTTAACGGATTCCTGCTAGTATACCTACGGAGATTAATCTAGAGCCGTACCGACTCGACGTTAAGCGACTTATCTACGACGGACACTTATACGAGAATGTTAGAGAGTAGCTCTATTAGCGTAGGGACGTTTTAGTCTCGATTGTAACGCTAAAGCGCCGACTAAAAGACTAGAATATTACGACGAAGCCGCACTTCGTTATTACTAAGGAACTTGTCGCTTAGATTAAGTACTTCTTCTAGACTTTCTTTATAAGCGATAACTAAACCCTTATATACCTCCGCTATAAGGGTTTCTAGCTAACACGCAAACAATATCGTAAGATACGAACGGATCTAGGTCTTATAAGACGTATACCTAAGGAGGACTAGCCGGACTATAATACTATTATCGTCGCTGCTCTTCTTAGTGTACTATCTACTAGAACACTCGAAGACTATAGCTACCGCTACCTAGCAAGGATATTGCGGCGGCACTATAGGCTAGTTGGAAGAGACCGCGTCTACCGGTACGCGAGGCTTATATACCTAGAGAAATTCGGTAGGCGGGCCGGAAACATTAGTACCCGACCTCGCGTTATATTGCTACTACTAAAGGCTATAGGTCCCGACCACATCTAGTCCTATAATGCCTATTACAAATTCGAGATATACGGTATTTAGATCTACGCGTATATCGACGTTTAGTCGCGTAGGATTATCTAGTACTATATCGGCAACCTCGTAAAGACGAAATTCTCCGTTAGCAAACAGTATCTATTAATAGTTAGGAAGCTAGGCTTTACGCCGACTATCGTACGCACTAATTATAGCGTGGAGACGCCTTTAATAGTAGATATATATCTCCTACTCCGTAAGCGGTAGGAGGGCCGACTACTTAGGTTCTAGGATACCTTCTAGTATACAACTAGCAAAGGCAACTATACGATAGAGCACCTATAGGGCGAGCTCGCCAAGGCATCCTTAGATAGTACGTATAATACTTTAGCAACCGAAAATGTTTTCTAATACTCCGTGGAGGTTAGAGAGATAGGTTTAATGCGATGCGCAATTATAGTTTGTTTAACGAGTATAAGAGCGTAGACCGTATAGCCTTCTTGGCCGTATATATCCCGGTTTTGGCGACTTAGCTAGACATCTTTGTTAAGGCACATAACTATTACTCGATTCGGAAGCACCGCGACAACCCCGACTATGTTAGTAGTAACCCTAAACTACTCTATAATTATCCGTAGGCCTACGGGAGCGACTTCTTTAGAATATCGATCGATCTAAACGATCCTCTAGTCCTAGACTACTAGCGAGTAATAGACTAGTATAGTATAGTAGACTAGCATAAGGTATTAATACGCTGCGAAACTAATTCTTAATAGACCTTAATTCGTACTTGCCGGATTAGACTATATAGTAGGTAAATTCTATGCTAATTAACGGTGGATTCCCTCTACTACTACGCGGCGACGAGAAGAATTAGCGTAGTAACCGGCTATATGTAGAGGCCTACTTACATCTTAGGGCGGCTACAAACTAGTATATATATAATAGCGGTGTACTGCCTAAGTTTAAGACTCCTCGCTAAGGAGGTAACCTATACCTAACGGATCGCCTACGATAGGTCTACCGCGACGCCGGACTTCCTTTGTTTCCTAGGGCTAACGCCTAATAGCTACGAAATTATATCACTCTACGGGCTTTAGTTAGTACTAGCCGAGTATCGTTATAAAGGGTCGGCGTTCTTAATTTCCACTAAGAGTAGCCCTTTGCAGACCTTTTATAATACGTAAGACAAGTTACATCGATGCGTCGCTTAACTCTATAAGCCGATCGATCCCTAGTAGCTAACCTCGAGACAAGGTTATAGGTCCTACCTTAGTGCGTCTACGACAAGTTAGAACTACATAAATCAAGACCCCTAGCGTAGGCCAGCTTATTAAACGCCTCTAATTCCCGTAGCTGCCGTCTATACGAGTAATCCTAGCTCTTAGAGATTAGTTACAAGTTAGGCGAATAGACAACCTATCTATAGTCGTCTAAGGCGGGGGCTACGTACGCCTCTAATTTAGCGAGCCTATCGAAAGGGCTATAGTAAGCGAATTAGACCGTTACCTATACCTATATAGCTACGATCCCGGCTATACGTTATAATTTAAAATCGTTCGAAGACTAGGGTCTCGTACACCCTCTATCTAGCGGGCTCTACTAATAGGCTAGTAGCGCTTTGCTCTCTCTAGGTCTACAATTATAATGCCTAGGCGATACGGACCTCCTACTAGGTTATCGCTAGTCCTCGTGTGTTCCGTATATTAACGAGAGTAATAGGTGTTGCTTATAGCCGACCGGAAATAGTATTAGCCTATGTATATATACCTCGAAGAGTATCGGCGTTAGCTAAAGCAATTCGTCCTCGTTAAAGAACCGGAACTCCCTCGTATAGAGCTCGCACTGCTCCTATATTATTCCTAATCTCTATCTCACCCTCTTTTATTATTTCCGTTAGTTCGATCGGCCTAACGATGTCGTACTAAGTATAGTAAGCGCACGACTACGGGCACCTCGTATAGAATTAGCCTTTGCCGCCTTAACCCCAACATCTACCCGAGCAATAAGTACAAACCCAAGCGCCTTAACAAGCACAACCACAAACGGTACAAGGGTAGCTAGTATAGTTACAGCCGGCACAACCGTAGCCGCAGCTCTAACTACCTATATAAACACAATACTCGACACCTTATTAACCGCTATCGTAATAGCTAGCATAATTACAGCTTCCGCTACATAGGTACTACTAGAGTCCTATACGAGGGTAGTATACCTATCCGTAAGGACAATATTAGGCACCTCTAGTAGGACAATAACAATTTCCTTCCTAAGAGTAAGTTTAATATAGGCAGAATTCGGTACCTAGTTAAGGGCCGAACGTAGTGTCCTATTAACCGTAGCATACGTAAGTAATTCCCCCGATAGGACAATAGGGACATTATATACCTTAACAAGCACATTATCCGGCCTAATAAGGGCATTGCCCGCCTAAGTAAGGACACTATCCGTCTTAACTAGGATCGTAGCTACCTCTACTAGGGCCGCACTAAGCATAGTTTCCGGCACAATATTAGTACCTACTACACGTATAGTATCCGTAACACGGGCAGTATCCGTAATACGGGTAGTATCCTCCGCCTAGACCGTAGCAGCCGTAATAGAATTAGTAAGGGCAAGGTTAACTAATGTACGGATTTCCGCCCTAGGCCGTATTTGCTAGGAACGATCGCATGTTTACTTTACCCGGTACTTATAGTCTCTAAGAACCCGGTCGCGGTAACGCTACTCGTAGATCCGGCAGTAAGGTAAGAGCCCGCTAGGCCCCTAATTAAACATAAAACGCTATACTCTTTAACCTACTAAACTCGATATAAACATAGCTACCGGCGTCCCTTCTTCTATCTACGCCGAGGAAGGAGAAGCTACTAGTAGAGATTGTTATTACCTATAGTATCGATAAGGTAGAAATATGCTAGATAGACGACGACAATAAGAGGCGGCTACGTTAGGGTCTACCTAACGCCCTCTACGTATAGTAAGCTTACTTCGTAGTACCCTAAGTAGAGGCGTACTACTCGAGCTTTCTACTCGAAAGCCGTCGGACTGCCTTTGCCTAGCTTCTATTAGGGTAGAGTAGCCTAGTAGGACGAACCTTTGCCGAAACTCCGTTCTAGTATCTATAACTCGTATATAAGTACGCAAGTTCTCCGAAGGATTAGCCGGTAGAACCTAAGTAAGCCTTCTAATCCGACTTTAAGAATGTTATAACATACTATAGGAAGGTAGCGAACCGGCTCGAAGTCCACTTCGCCCTCCTTATATACGAAGACGATCGCTATAATAAGCTTAGAGGCTTTAGTCTCTAGGAAGTAAACAACCCGGGTTAGACGCTAGGTGCTTAATTACCTCCTTCGTCTCCGACTAGACATCCGGTAGTACTAGGACAGGATGCCTAAGCTTCCTCGATAGTACCGCCTACGCTCGCGATATCGATAATAGCAGTACTACCGTAATCGACACCGATAGTGCTACCTATACTATCGACATTAGCTATACTACCTATAGTACCGACGACTGCTATACTAGTACCGACGACTGCTATACTACCTATACTACTAGTAGCATTAGTCTAGAGGCAACTAATACTACCCTCGGAACCGAAACTAGTACGTAAGGTCGACTCCTCGCTAATCTAATTACCGTTATTACCTATACCTTCGAATTATCGTCGGCCGTCGGCACTGTTTATTACGGACGATAATATAGACGGTCCCTCTACTATATTAAACTCTCGGAAAACTAACCTACCGGTAGCGGAGAAGGGCCGTAAGGAGATACCGAAGCTTCGAGCGGACCTCGAATACGAAGTCTAATTTAGCTCGAATAGAGCTAAGTAGTTAGCGGCAAACGCGAAGCTTACTAACACTAAGATTTCCAAGGAGAAGTAGGACCTAGCTATATAAGGGGCCGTTATACGAGATATTCGGGCACGGATATAGAACGAGAATAATAAGGCGGAGAAGAAGGCTAGGAAGGAGGCGGCAAGGGCGGTAAAGGCATAGGTAAAACTAAAGAAGGGGTTTTAGGTAGAGCATAAGAAGCTAGAGAAACGGATGCAATAGGACTTAGTAGAGTTAGCATAGATAGATCGGGAAGATACCGAGGAAGGATACGATCGGGAGTTACGTAGGATAATAGCTAACCTATCGCGGAACTTAGTAATAGCTAGGGTGTTAGGGGCTATAGAAAGGGATCCGTAGCCTAACAAGCCCGTCGACACGTCGAGCTCCCTTTAGCCTAGTGCCTATAGCTACGACGCTAAAGCTATCGAGTATACTAACGTAGAGATTAAGCGTAACGATGCCGAAAGTAGAGAGCCTAGTTAGGCTAATAAGAAACGCCGTCGTAGGGCGACGCTACTAGCGCTACTAATTATAGAGACTAGAACAAGACTCGGAAGGAAGTAGTGTTATATTTATCGTTTACGGGAGTAGGATGTTACTAGTAAGCGTACGTTCGTATTCGTATCGATTCCGAGCATTCGTATTAATTTTTTATACGAATAGGTTATACAACCCGCTAGCTTTACGATAATAATAGACTATAATTCTCGTCTAGCGCTTACGATTACTATAACCTTTTATTATAGGAGATTCGTAATTATTATTGCTATACTACACTACCCGAATACTAGAAAGCTAGACGCGGTCCTACTAGATCTCGGGTAAGCCC
Organism: Zymoseptoria crescenta; assembly: GCA_026122155.1. NCBI lineage: Eukaryota > Fungi > Ascomycota > Dothideomycetes > Mycosphaerellales > Mycosphaerellaceae > Zymoseptoria > Zymoseptoria crescenta. The sequence continues at coordinate 40,828 of JALRMM010000244.1, read as the reverse complement.
GACCTTACCTTCCGACGAAAATCAAGTAACGTTACGGATAACTACGGCTACTATAGCTTCTACGAGAGTACGATAAGAAGTGCATTACTAACTCTAAACCTGGATAATTAGCCTATATAATCGCGCCTATAGTAGTAACTGCATATGTAGGAATAGTAAGAAGAAGCTAGAACAATAATTTAAGTTGTCGATAATAGTAGTTAGATTCGATAATATAACGGATTCGCTCGTAACTCTCTCTCCCTCTCTTCCTTTACTCTTTTTCCCTTCCTCGTTACGCACTATTATAAGCTCGCAGTTATTAATAGTACTAAGATGTCGCGCCCTCTACCCCCCTTCGAAGAAGTCGATCTAGATACATTACTAGACGACGCCGCCGTATATACCGACTAAGAAGCTCCGCTTATTGCCGGTCCTATCTAGAGACCTTCCGGCATATCCTCTCCTTCGCCTACGCTATTAACACTACCTCTACTACTACTACGACTAAGAGTTAATGCTCCGGCCTCTAGCCGTCTTCCTACCCTACGCCGTCCTACTCTCCGCCGCCGTAGTAGTCTACCTCCCTCCTCCGACCCTTTCGAATTTGTAGGCGAAGAAGAAGAAGAAGGAGAAGAAGAAGATAAAGATAACGCTCTACCTACTCCGGCGCCCCTAACTTAACAGCGGGAATAACAATAATAGTAGTAGTAGTAAGGTCGCGGTCGACTAACCGGCGCTAGCTCTACGGAGCTATACTAGCTATAAGAGACTAGTAAGTAGTAGATAAAGTAGGTAGATCGAGTCGGCTAGAACAACATAAAGGCAGCCGAACAAAGGAAAATCTCTACTATTGCGAGGATAGAGGAGCTACTATAGTATAGCACTATACGCATTCCGGCTTATAAGAAGTATATTACGAGGGAGCGGCGCGAGGGTAATAGTAAGAGCCCGTATAGTATATATACGTACGAGGCTGCTACTCTCTTCGAGAAGGGCAAAGCGTCGGTTAAGTGCTCTCGCTATCGCGTCGGTAGAGAGGTATGCGAGTAGATAGGCTCCTTGAATTAAGTCGGCTTAGTAGTATCTTCGAAACCCTAAAGTCTCCCTTCCTACATTCCGCCCGACTCCTATAATCTTTTGTCCTAATATAGTTATAATCTAGCATTTTTTGTCCTAATACGAAAGGTCGGCTAGGTCACTCGGTTAGGAGATTCGGGTTTTCGTAAAGCTAGTACGGTTAGTATAGCTAAGGTAATCGGTAGAGGCTAGCATTTTTTGTTCTAACGCGATCGGCGACTTGTGTTAGGACAAAAAATAAAGAGGGCTAGTAGATATATTAGCGGACTTAGTCGTTTCCGGGTATACTTACTACTCCGTAGGCTTGGTCGTTTACGAGCTTCCTTACCGGTTCGCGGACTTAGTTGTTTACGAGCTTTATACTTCCTCGCTCGCTCGCTTCCTACTTAGTTACCTATCGGTAGACCTAGTCGTCTACGGAGGAGTAAATGCTACGGCAAAACATTAATCCTATTAGCGGACTTAGCCGTTTTCTAACCTCGAAAGAGTGCTATATTAAGACAAAACATTAACCCCCCCGAAGGGAAGGGAAGTAGCACCTTTCTTAGAAGAGATATAGGTTCTCGAGCACGAACAAGCTGGATTTCTAAGGGCTTTACGTTAGCATATTAAGCCCACCCTCTACCTCTCTAAGTAACCGTTATAAGGCTAAATTACCCTTAATGCTTGCGACCTAATAGTCTCGCAATAAACAGGATAGGATAGGAGCTTAACCGTTTAAATAAAGGTAGGTAGTTCGTTATGTTAAAGTAATTATAGCCGACGGTAAGCCTTCCGCACATGCGCCTTCCTAACTAATAAACATACGGCTAGTAGAACTAGAGTCGTTATTCACCTAGCGTCCCGGGTTTTAAATGTAATAGCTATTAAGCTATACTACGAGCTTTCGTTATAGAACACCTAGAGCTCGCGACTAGTAAAGTAAAAGAAAACTCGTTAGTAATATAACTATTATCGTAAAAGAGGCGCCTATACCCCGGACTTTAGCGCTTAAAAAGGCTACTAGCGCCGTTTCGTAGTCTTAATCCGGACGTTATCCCCTCGATTAGGTACGACGGAGGTTGTAAAGTACTTAAAGGGTCTCGAACCCAGGACATTTAAACGACTGCCGGTAGCGATAGGTTATAATAGCTACGGCGAGAAGTAGAGCGGGGGAAGTAACAGTAGAGTTACTAATAACTATACTACGAACATCGATTCCCTTCGCGTACTTAGGCTAGAAGCGCTAATTCCGGCGTTAAACGCTCGGCTAATAAGAGCGCTAAGAACTGCTCGAAGTTCCTTCGGTTAGGGGGAGCCCCTAACCGTAGCTCCAAAACGGCTAATATCTATTATAATTGTTAAGAAACTAGCTTAAGAGCGAGGAGTAGGGGCTTTATCGGCGCCTATAGACGGGGTACGCTTCGTCTATGCTTAAGTTAACGATCTTAGTAGCGAGGTTTAAGACGTAAGACCGCTAATTCTTACGCTAGTAAGCCTTTTACGCTACTATCGTACCCGGAGCGCTAGAAGCCGATCTCCTCCCCTCCTAGAAGGTAACCTCTTCTATAAAGCTCTATCTCCTACTATTATCGACCTTCCGAAGGTAATCGTCGACACTACTACTATCGCTACCGCCGCTACGGCCGTAGTAATAAGACTATGCATAAGAAGTCTCCTTATAGAGGCAGTCCTAGCTTAGGTGCCGACGCCGCCGATAATACTACCGGCGAGCGAGCTATCTAGAACTAGAGTAGGCTACCCGCGGGCGCGGTATCTTCGACGCTTTATGCTATTACTATTACTATAACTACGATAAGAAAGCCGAGACAAGCGACTACGGCGGTAGGCCGGCCTACTCCTTAGACATCGTACGACAATCGAGAAAGATACTTATTATTTCCGGCTCCGTAGGGACTTACGGCGTAGCTATATTAGAGCCGTATAGAAGTAGTCCGGCGTTTAGCATAATCCGTAGAGTATAGTTAGTGTCTCGCTTAATAATCGTATAGCCTATAGCCTAGTCGGGTATCGTATATACGTTAGTAACTAACTATACTAGGGCGTTATAGTATCCGCCCTTATTATCGATAGATAGGCGCTAGGTACCGGCTACCGGCTAGTATATAGACAATGGAACCGTAGAGACATAAGGTATCGACATTAGCCTAGTAGGTAGTCGCAACTCTATGTTCAATTCCGTACTCTTATAATAGTAGACTCGCGCGTCCGAAGATCTAACTACGGTATTGCCTAGTTATATATTTGCTAAACTAGGAGGCATTTACATTAAGGTGTTCTATATTCGTATTAATAGGTTTACATTCGCATTAACTATTAGTAGTATATTAATGCGAATAGCGGATCTACCCGTACTAACTAAGTTATCTAACGTTCCTTAGCGGGAGCATATCTTACTACATCTCTATACTATAGCATCTCTACTAGATCTCTACGATTCGTTTATCGTATACCTTTACTACCTACTTATCGCCTATCGCCGCTCTACTAATAGCTTCGACGGTAATAAGTAATACCCCTATTCCTCGCGACGCGTCGATCGAGTCTAATACCCGAAGGTTATTTATAATATAATAAGTAGCGTAACCTCTATATTAAACTACGTTCGTAATACGCGAGATAGGCTTACGTATAGGTAGCTATCTATTACGAGCTACATCTACTATTAATAGCCTTCGATATACGTAGAAAGCGTAGCCGAACGGCCGGTACATATATAGGAATTTACTACCGGCATCTCGCTAGTTAATAGTAATATCGCGTAAAGGAAAAGATAGACGATAAACGATATAAGTATAACTTTCCGCTAACGCTTATACTCGATTACTATATACGGCGTTCGATAAATAGCGTCGCCGAGACTAGTAGATTTCGCTATACTATAGCTACTCTAATAATCGCGTAATAGGGGCCTTAAAATAGAACCGGTAAGTTTCTATAGTTAAACTTAGTCTCTTATCGGCTTATTAAATATTATTAACAATTGTATAGTTAGGTAACCTTAATAGTTAGTATAGCTAATAGCTATCGTAGCCTTCCCTACCGAGCGTCCTTACTACTACTAAGCGTTCTTACTACTACCGAGCGTCCTTACTACTACCGAGCGTCCTTACTACTACTAAGCGTCCTTACTACTACTAAGCATCCTTACTACCGCCGAGCCTCCTTACTACTATCGAGCTACTTATTACTACTAAGCCTCCTTACTACTACCGAGCCTCCTTATTACTACTAAGTATTTTTATTAATACATTTCTACTAGTAAGCCTCTCGTAATTCGTATATTACCTTCTACGACTCTCGCCGAGACTTTATACTACCCGCGAGGCTTAGCAACGCCGAGCCTAGTCTAGCGTCTTATACCCTACCTACTATTATCTACTTTACTACCTAAAAGAGTATAGTATACCCCTCCCTCCCCTATATACCGTACCTCGTTACCCGGAGCTTCTCTAAAGGGTATATATATACTAGGGAGAACTACTTAATTATCTAATAATAGCCTTATACTTACTATCCTTTATAGTTAAGTAGTTTATCTCCCCGTCCCCGTTCTACTTTCCGTATAGGATAAAAAATTCTTTAGAAGAATCTTAGCATCCCTACTAATACAACCTTCCTTAACTCTACTCTAATTTCTTACGTACTATAATCCGAAGGTCTAGTATTTAACTCTAAGAATTTAGCTAATTAAAAACAGTTCTAAAACCGTTCTTTTTGCCCTTTTAGGCCGGCTAGTCGTATATAGCATTCGTATTAATAGGAGCATTCGTATTAATATATAGTTAATAGCAAGTGCTATGCTCTACGTTCGTATGTAAGGTAGTGAAGTCGTTGTATCTTTATGCATTCGCATTAATACTGGAGCATTCGCATCAAATCCCAATCAAATTTTGATGTGAATGGACCCTGAACAAAAATTTCAAAATCGAAATCTGCGCATTGAGCTAGTGGGTACTACAGGCCACCGCCGCGGACACACCAATCTCTGCCGTGGTATTGGGCCATTGCTTACCTATGCATGACAACATCTCAGTTCAGTAAATATGAAGGAGACCGCCATGGCAATCCTCTTGCCCGTCCAACTGGACGAAACCGAAACGGCTGATTATTTCCCTTGAGTGGCGTCACACGTGAGGAACATGTCAACAACATCTCATTCGATTTTTGCTCATCTTTGTGCTGCGGAACTCAAAGACGCTTCGATATTAGAGCCGCTACTGTCGATCTCAATGGGATTGTCGGAGGAGCTGCCTTCCGCCATGGGCGCGCGACAGATCAAGTAAGGGTGCTTGGTTAGCGAGAAATCTGGGACACTTCAAGATCATCGCGCTAAACAACACGGTCACAGACCTTTGTCCTGCAGCAGGCCAAAGACAAGAAAAATGCACAATGCGTCGCTTCGTAGAGTCGTTAATACTCTGACGCCAACGGCCTGCTCTTCTTGATCCGGGGTCTCGAGCCGGACACGGGCCCTTGAGGTATTGGATTGGCAACACGGCGGAGATACCCAGCCTGCCTTGGACGGCGCCATTCACCAACTCATTCCCAACCCCTCAGACTTCCCTCCGTCTTTGCTCTCGCGTCACTTTACCGAGAGTGCCCACCCCCATTTCCTGGATGCTTGCATACGTTCATTGTCGCGATCGGCGCAATCGACACACAACTGTTGCGCAAGCTCCGCGGCTCCGCCATGGCCTTCCATTTCGATGCACGACTCGACTCCTCGTGAAGCGACGACAATGCAGCTCCGACTCTGGCAGCACGGAAGACCGAAGTAGGCCGGCTGGTGTTGTGGATAGTTCAGCGTGTCCAACTTGGTGTGAATCCACGCGGCATGACTTGGCGCGGACGGCAGCTGATGGCTGTATCGTTGTTGCTGTCCATGTCGGCGGCGAGTGCCTGGAGTTGCTGAGGATTCGTGCGTTGTCGTGAAGGTGGAGCGGCCGTTGGTGAGACGATAGTCGGAGCAACTGGCGCGACATTCGGTAAGACCGCGACTGGTTGAATTGAAGGAGCGGCTGGCGACGAAGCCGGTAAAATGCTTGGTGAGGGAGCGTTCGTCGTTGGTAGAGCGATTGATGGTTGCGAAGACGAGGTTGATGGAGTCACGCTTGGTAAGGCGACGACTGCCGGTGCAGACGACGGCGTTGGAGTGTTCGTCGCAGGTAGAGCGACACTCGATGAAGCGACGATCGGCAGCGGTGGAGCTGGTGGGAACATAGCATCAAACAGCGGTAACTTCGATGGGAGCACCTTCTGCGTGATAAGCTGTTGTTCCGGCGTAGTGAACAAAGAAGCCAGCGAATCGAGCTGAGCCTTCAGCGTAGTCGTGCGATCGGTCGGCAAGGCGTGAGAGCGGCGAGGTTTCGGAGCAGAGGCTGAAATTGTCGCTGCTGGTAGTTGAACGACTGAGCAGTCGCTATTGTTGAAGATGCCGGAGGAGTTGGCCACGATTGAGGAGCTAGTAGAGGCTCTCGTGAACGTGCTCGCTAGTCGTTGTTCGGACAGGATCCATGGTAGCCACTGTGTCCATGCTGGCGAGAGCGGAAGCAGATGTTCAGTTGCATGCAGTGATCCTTTTCTTCTCGTGAAAGCCATAAGAAGTATTGCACCTCGAACGCTGTATCCTCAAGTGGTGGCGGAGGGCTCGATGCATCTCGCCGAGTCCAATCTTGCATCCAGTCCAATCTTGTTTCCACGCAACCCAGTTTCCAGGTTCTTGATGCGCTCGTGTTGTTGCTGCTGCGTGGAGCGAGCGGGCCGGAGGTCGAAGGATAAAGTCTTGTGACGGGAGCTCGGTTCAACCTCTCGTGGTCGTCGTGCGAGGGCTTGACGGTGGCCATCGAGGCATGAGCGATGACTGCAGGGATGCGAGGGTGCGGACGTGTGAGAAGTCGGTGTCGCTCGGAAGGTTGATGTCGCTTTTGAGGCGATATCGATAAAGGCTCGCGTTTGGTGATGAACGCGTCGGGGATGGTAGAAACGAGCTGATCATGAGGGCCGTCAGATTGTGACAGCTCGCTTGCAATGTGAGTCGGCCGGACCGGACCCGCCCCGCTTTCGTGTTGGACATTCGAGCCGTCACAATTTATTCCATCGAACAACACCAGGGCAGCAACAACGCGTGATGAATAAGAGGCTGTGAGTCGCTCGTCATATCGCAAGGGGGATGGACATGGCAGAGTATTCTATCAAATGAGCTCGCGATCTGAACCTAACACCAAGAACAGCGGGATGCAAATGAAATACGAACCTGCAATTGCCCAAAGCAGACTCCAACGGACATCATGCCGGACCAGAAAGGCGCCCTCGGTCGAAGACATGCACATAAAGGGATATCGAATGGCTCATGCTTTGCAGCGTCAATGTAGGTGGTGTTGTACAAGTCTCTTCGCGGCCACAGCCCAGCGTTCTCCACCCGAAGAATGACGGTCGGACGGCTTTGTGTTGTGTAAGCCATCGATTTCGCAGTGACCGGTGTCGGCAGCAGTACAGAGATTGGAGCGCCCGGATGTTCTCGAAGTGACATAGGTGAGTCGGACTACAGCTAGCGGTATTCGACCAACGCAGCTTTCCTGCTCGTCTTGTGTGTATGCTGCGCCGCATTGAGCGCATCCACCCGACGCCGATCTTGATCTTGCCGCCTCCTTGCTCTTCGCGCAGGGACGTAGTGTCCAGATACCAGCTCTTACGGGCCCGCTTCAAGATCTCCTCCTCCATCGGGAGTTGCGACTCTTCATTCTCTGCTCGTCCCTTCCAGATTCGTCAAGCAACTCGTGGAGCCGTCGGGGACAGAGGGTGGCAAGTATCGGAGCGTTTGCTCGGCCTCATGATCAATACCGTTGTCGAGGGCCGGGAGTCGTTTTCGCAGGGCATCGTGTTGCCGTTTGGGGGAGGATCCGGAGATGGCGTCGCGAAATGGAGAGTGTCGCGCAGTCGTGGAGGGTTCAACGACCGTCGACAACAGCAACTTCAACTTCGAATGCAGACCTTCGGACCGCAGTCCGGCGCTAGTCAAATCCTGGGAGCCCAGACGCCCAGATTCCGACAGCCGGCCTCGGGCACAAACATTCGGGGTCATCATCTACCGTCAAGCACACAGAGCATACGACAGAACGAGTTCCAACTCTACTCTACACACTCTCGGTGCCAAGGTAATCTTGCAACATTGAATACCTTGGCCCTCTCGACGTTTGCAATGCGCTTCTTTCTCCCGCCTCTCTCGTCCTACTCGCTACCTACCGGTCCGTGCTTCATGCTGGTATCCGGGTCAGGGAGGCTTTCTGGTCGAAAAGGCTTCTGGTCAGGAATGCTTCTGGTCAGGAAGGCTTCTGGTCGAAAAGGCTTCTGGTCAGGAAGGCTTCTGGTCAGGAAGGCTTCTGGTCGAAAAGGCTTCTGGTCGAAAAGGCTTCTGGTCGAAAAGGCTTCTGGTCAGAAAGGCTTCTGGTCAGAAAGGCTTCTGGTCAGAAAGGCTTCTGATCTCCAAGCAGCTTCTCTCTTACCAGTTAAACCTCGTTCTCGCCAGCGAGTCTCACTCGTGCCGGCATGGGATTACTATGCAAGTCCATTCCATTTGCTCCTATATCTTGATGTCTTTCCATGTCCCGATTCTGCTCCATCTTCCATCCGAAAAAGAAAGAAAAAGCATACCGGTCTGCTCTCCTATCTAGATCATGTCGGATACGTCGCGCCCGCCCTTGCCTGAAGACGAAGATGTCCTCCACTACCTCTCTATCCTGGAGACGAGAGCCCTACCACTCTTCCCATCTACGCCTACAATAACTCCGACCCACCTCGCCCTTACGCATCTCCTCCACAAGCACCGTTTTCGCTGTCCCTGCTGCCACGGCAAACGCCATCGCCACCACGAAGTCGTTCCGCTATTCTCCCGAGCCCTGAACGCCACGGTCAAGTTGACCCTCGTTCGCGTGAGGGTCATGTCTCAACGCCGACTCCTGACCTACCTCCGCCCTATAGCAGGGGACTGGATGTGCCGCAAATGCTTCTCGTCCAAGAACATTATGAGCATCGCCAAGCATCGCATCGCCCGGGACTGGGTGCGCGAGCTCCGCCACGTGGCCGCTATGCTAGCCCGCCGGGACCATCTCGCGACCGGCCAGCTCCGCCCCCAACAACCTCCCTCTATCGACATTACCCGAACCCCACCCCCAATCTCCTACGGCGACACGCCCTGCATGATCTGCACCGACGCGGTCTCCTCCCCTATGGATGCCAAAGCCTGCTTTCAGTGCGGCAACGTCCTCCACCAGACCTGTTTCGACCGATACGCCGCCTTTGAAGACCTCAACCAGGAAGCCACACCCCCCCACGCCGAGCTATCCGTCCTCAACCTCACGTGCGTCTTTTGTCGATGTATCGTGCTTTCGGTGCCGCGCAGCGAGGCTGGCAGGGTGGCGTGGGAGGAGAGGGCGCGTGCTAGACAGGTGGCGGATCTGGAGTACGCGATGGCGGTGGCGGAGGCGGAGTACGCGAGGGGGTTGGTTGATGAGCCGGAAATAATGGAGGAGGATGAGGATGACGAAGAGGATAACAAGGAGAATGAGGAGCTCCGGGCTGTGCGGGATGGGGAACAGGAAGTGTAGCGGAAGACGAGCGACGCAGCATCTCCTCTTCACGGGATGAGGACGTCTTGTCTCAGCGCCAGACCCGTGATGCACCTCCCCTTCGCTTGAGTGCGAGTAGAAAGTGAAGATGTTTGGGAAATCCCCAGTCGGCGAGGTACTGCGGTGTCTCCTCGTCTTGATGGGATGTTGAGTGGAGAGATGTTGGGTGGAGAGGTGTCGATGGAGAGGTGTCGATGGAGAGGTGTCGATGGAGAGGTGTCGATGGAGAGATGTGAAGAGAGAGGTGTCGATGGAGAGATGTGAATGGAGAGATGTCGATGGATGTCGAGGTTCAATAGACTGGTCAACAGCGGTATTGACCATCTCATCATGCTCGTCTCAACCCTACCCCACGTTGGACAACAGTCTTGGCATGACTTGTCTACTAGAACTATCTTGAAGGATTCTCCTACTGACCACAACCTCCAACTGCACAGTACCGAGACCAAGGCCGTTAGACAGACCGCCACCACCGCCACTACCGCACTACTACTTCCTCCATCCGCCGACATCTCCGCCGAGGAAGAAGCAGCTATGCTCCGCTCCGCCGACGAGAACACCGACTAAGACTCGTCTAGCGATTCCGAAGTCTAAGCCGCTTCTTGATGTCGCTAGCGCATGGCGACGGGACGAGCGCTCCGGCGTTCCGACGACAGGTTATACTGCGGCATGGCAGCCGTTGGATTGCAAGGTTGCGGGCGAACAGGCAGACCGAGAGGATCCGATTCACCGGCTCGCCACGCCGACAACAAATCGGCAGAGCACTCGGCGCAGAAGGCAAGGCAACGAGCGCGGTGGCGGTGAACAGAACAGTGGATTGGGAGACGATATTGGAGATGGAGAGGAGAATGTTGAGTTGGAAGACCGACAGGATCGCCATGAAAAGGATAGTGGTTTGGGAAACAAAGAGCATCGCAGTGAGGAGGAGACTGGGGTGGGAAGCGGAAAGCATCACGGTGAAGAGCTTGTTGAATCGGGACTTGGACAGCATCCCAGCGAGGAGGATACTGAGGTGCAAGGCGGACAGCATCACAGCGAAGAAGATGGACAGTATCACAGCGATGAGGATGAGAATGAACGAGAGAAAGGTCGCGGACAACGCTACATTCATGCACTGGCCGACCACAGCCCCATTGGAGGCTACCATTTCAACGAGGAGTCTTTCGCTATCATTGTACTTGAATCCAGATGTGTACGCGCAAGATGGACGCTGCTGGCCAAGATGAAGCACACCGGAGAAGCTGAGCAAGCAGATGGACGCTGCTCAGACTAGCTCGGACGATCCTGGCCTAGCAGATGGACGCTGGACGCTGCTCCGACTGGCTTGGACGATGCTGGCCGAGATGAAGGATCAGATGAAGGCGGGTCAGAGTGAATTCGAGTCCATGTGGCAGAATTTGATCACCTTTGAAGAAGTTGGCGATGAGCGGAAAGCGCAGAACGCGAAGCTGGCTGAGCAGATTAGGTAAGGAGCTGATGAGCAGGCATGGCCGTCGGTAGCTGGGCTGAATCGGGCTTCATCAACTTCGCCATCACATGCCCCATTCATACTCTCAAAGTCCAAAACCTCTCTCCAAATCACAGTCGGCATGCCTTTATTTGTAGCCGCCATCCGAGTCATGCTGGCGAAGGTCGTTGGAGGTTGCCAGGCTTCAACGATGCACACGTTGAGCGTAAGGAGGTGGAATCTTGCCGCCGCCTGGCGGGAACCATTGATCCGGCCAGTTCCTGTGTGGTTGGCAAGAAGTTGGTATTTCTAGCTGTCAAAACTTGGGAGGGAAACACACGGATTCTGACATCACGTGACGCCGTCCATTTGACACGCACCGCACGTCACCTCGTCCAGCCGCCTCCATCTCTTCCTTGAACTTCAGGTGCCTGTGACAACACGACCGACCGAAATCACCTGCGACCGAACGAACTTATCACTGAACGAACTCATCTGCGGCCGATCTTCAGGGCGCTCGCTCATCACCACCTCTTGTTGGCTGTCCTCTACGCACTCCACCAACTCCACCGAGTCCGTTACTGACCGCGCTATCGACTAGATGCGCGGTGCGAAACTTGCAAGAGCTCGAAGACTCGGTAGAGACTGAGGTGCAGACGACAAGCACGGTTTTTGAGAGCGAGGTGTTTGAAGAGGGCTGGTTCGATATTGTCAGCAATGCCGGGTTGCTGGGATTGACCCATTCTGAGTGAACGGCCGAGATAAAAGTGAGCGCTATACCGGTGGCTTCCCCAGAGGCATGCTGACTGATTGATGGCAACAGGACGTCAAGCAGCATAACGATACATCACACGCGCCCGACGCAAGACTGTCTCCGTCACCAACCTCGCTTCCGTCACTATCCTGGCTTCCGTCTCCGCATCCACCTCCACGTCGGCATCGCACTCACGCCGCGTCACAGGAACAGGAGTTCACGTTACCACAACTGTCATCACCTCTACCCCGGGAAAACATCCACACAAGAAACAGCAGCACTGGATGGAAGTGGCGCAAGGTGCTGGTACTACTCACACTACTCGCTTCACGGCCGACAAACCTTACAGCTCGATGACCGCGCACACTACCCGCTCGATGTCCATGGACCGAACGGGTTCCGGCGACGATGTCGCTTCCGCCTAGGTAGCGGAGCTGCAAAAGTTTCTGACCCGCTTGGAAAATCCTCAGGAGACCGCTATGAAAGATGCAGCTGTGTTGTACAAGGAATGGACCGGAGACGATCCTGCTAGTTTTGTGGGCATGATCGCAGAACGCATATCAGACGATCAAACGAAGACACTGTACAACTCATTCGAACTTACGTCGCATCAGAGAACGCCTGTGAAGGCTCTCCTCAAGCGATGGAGTATGCATATACTCGACTTGCACGGCATATTTCCCGGATGCCTTTTTCTGACAACATTCCTTGAAGAAATGGCAAAAGCTAGCACGCTCTTGCCCAACAGGCGGAACGAGATCATCAGGGGTATTCGCGAAGCTCAGAGCGCACGGAAGCACAGGCGATATCGGCTCGACCGTCGCTTTGTTCAGTGGAAGCCGGATGATGTAAAAGCAGCGGTACAGCGGGTGTCAACCGAGTCTGGTTCCGAGATCATCCACGAGAGCAACGCTGATGGGGTAGACAAACCGAATACCCAAGCGTTGAAATCTTTCAACCAACAAGGTGCAGCTCTACTTCGAGGAGGAGGCCAAAACAGGCAACCATTAACAAAGTTGTCGCCCGGACCGACTCCCGAGGTTGGGAGGGCACAGGCCACCCCTCTCCCTGACCACTCGCCTGGATTTTCTGCGCCTGTTGTCTCACCGACGCTGCTCCGGCCAGCCTCGCGCGACAAAGAGGGGGTAGTAGCGAAGACTGGTCGAAAGCGGAAGCGCGAATCCGAAGTTCAGACGCTGCCGCAATTAGAGATTCTCGATCTTCCGACGCAATATGCGATGGACGGAGATAATCTTGGCACGGAGACCTTCGCCGATGCCTCAAGTGCATCCAAACCAGTCGAACCCAACAAGCTTCCGCCTCAGCCACCCAACGGCAATACACCAGCACGAGGACCTGATTCGCAGACGCAAGGGCTGCCATCATCCGAAGCTCCGACCGAGGAAGACTGCGTTGCGTGCAAGGCCCGATGTACCGCGATTGAACAACTTCTTCCTACAGCCTGGTTGGGAAGCGAGGCAATTGATCAAATGCTAAACAAATTTGTCCCAAACCATGAGGAATGGCTTGTCCTACAACCTAACGGTTTGCGTTTCCGTCGGGCAGACGGGACTCCTTCTTCCGTGCTGGGCCGTCTCAAGGAGAGCCACAACAACATTATAGCTCCTGCCAACCTCACAGAAAATCACTGGACAATAGTGCGGTTCGACCTCTCAACCCATACTATTCATCTCTATGACCCCTACGGTGACGACCAGACTCTGAACGATCTCAAAGAGGAAATATTGGCCTTTCTCAAAACCCGTCCTGAGTTTCCAGGGATCAGGTGGCGGTACGTGAACGATTCTGCTCAGCTTCAGAGGAATTGCGTCGATTGCGGTGTTTTCACTATTGCTCATGCGCTTCACTGGATGTACGGATTTCCTCTCAAACGCGACGGGATGGACGCCCTGCGGTGGACTTGCGCGACTATGCTAGCCAAATGGCCAGCAAGTTGCGGACATCCTTATACTGGGTCTCATCCACCTACTATCCGCGACACGTCCTCCATTACGATACCCAACGATTCTTTGGAGGCATTCGGGGCGTTTGATCAACTTCTCCAATGCTGCGATCACTTTATTGCATATTCTGGGTACCTGAAGTCGACGCTTGAAGTCGTTGATGAGATGGCGAAGAAAACCAATGAGTTTGCTGAAGAGTGTCAGAAACTTGTTCGTGAGGCTGTCGAGCGATTCCGCCGGAAAAGCGGTTCTCTGACTATTTCGATTCCGCCTTCGGTTGACAATAACCCGCGACATGCCATTCTTGTGGATATACAACAGGCAATCGAAAACGAGATGCAAACTTCGCAGATGTACGCTTCGGGATGCCGAGAGCAATTGAGGGAGAGGGTGGAGCAGGTTTTGTCAGATGCTGGGAAGAAGCTCCGGCAATTGTAGCCCGACTCTTGACAAGCGAAAGAATGATTCAACGGTTGACCGCTTTCGCGCTCCGTCGAAAAGACCAGCGAAGTAGAATACGAGAGCACTGGCACGTTTGTGAGTTTACCGAAAGATTATTGCGAGAGCACAACAAGAGTATGCCCGATCAACGCAGACAGAACGTCCTTGACAGCCCTTCCTCTCCCGTTCGAAGCTGATCCACTTTTTTTCAATCTGTCTTTTGCTTCCCTATCTCCTCCAATCTTGTCGTTGATCCGCCGGAAGGTTGGTCAAGTGCTAGGCTTCGAGGTCCCGACCGAGGGTAGCAAGGTGTGAGCCGTAGAATTAGCCAGAGTACCAGCCGTATGGCGGCGACTGGCCAGATCGTCGGGCAGGACTAGCGACGCTGGCAGGCGGGGAGGGTGGCGGTGGGGCGAAGAAGGCGGAACCGGACCAACTGCCTGCCCAGAATTCGACCTCGTCTGCCGGAAAGAGCTCATAGATTGACGGCAAACGCAGCCAGCCCTGCAGACGCCAATCTGTAGGGCCAGTCGGCTGGGAGCCAAGGACTGTCCGGTAGATTGCGGGGAGAGGAGAAGACTGCCGGACGGGAAGAAGGTGCCGCCTCACCATAGGCGCTGGAGAAGTGTAGGGATGGCTCGGCACACCGCGACTGACATCCTGGCGTGCTTGAGACAGGTCGTTGCGGTCAAGGCAATGACCAACAGCGACCCATGGTTGATGGCCTGGAAGTTGATGCTCGGGCGAGGGCTGACGGCGTTGTACGTCCGATACGAGGTCTTCGGCATTACGCTGATGCCCCTGCAGTGGTCAGCGTTGCCAATCCGTGTGTATCATGACGAGTGTCTCACCAGACCGATGCACACCTTGTGCCTAGCGCGACACTGCCGGCACGTCCTGCTCCCCATCGCAACTTCGCACTCGAGACCTTGTCGGCGACACCCCTGACATCTGGCACCCGCTCCTACACTGCGCGTCCGTGCCATGACGGGATTTTGGGATTGCTCGAGGAGATCGCGGAGAATTTGAACGAACCGCCGGAACGATGAAAGTCGAAACTGTTGGGAAAAGCGACGATGCGAGGTAGGAGGAGAACATGGAAGGTCGTCTTGTTATGATGGGCATTTGTTCTCTCGAAGTGCCCCGAGTGCACCGCATCTTGAAGCTTACACTTACCCGGGCTCTTGCATTGTCACATTCGTCCTTGAAATCCAAGATCATGCTTGTATGCTTCGGATTGGACTACAGTGCCGCCGTTGGTTCCCGGATATCGGTTCTCGCTCAAATGAACCTTTGAGATGCTGGCTGGCAATCTATGCAGTGCGACCCGCCACCGGACAGGACGAATTCGGCATGCAGTATGCATTGGTGCAGCGAGACCGACGCAGCACAGCCACACGACTTGTCCGTCTCTACATTCAAGATGCTCGCTCGAGTGAACAGTTCAGCTCGAGACTTGGTCCTGGAATCAACTGTCAAGTAGCAGCGAGCATACGTACTCGTGAGATCTGCGTACTCGTGAGATCTGCGTGGGATCTGCGTACTGATGAGTCCCTTGCATGCTGCTGTGCGTCCTCCGGCTCGGTGCCGCCCAAGTGACTTGGTTGAAAATCGGAACGCTGGACCCTGCGACGCCCGCCCACGTCGTTCCGTTCTTCAACCAAGGCCGGAGGCCGCCTTGGCCGCCTACCCATAGATAGAACGGTGGGATTTTCGCTCGACGTGTGCGTCTGAAGGCTCAAAATCACCGCCAAGACGAGACCTTTCGAACGCAGTTGACGGCATCAAATTTGGTGCAAAAGTATGCGCGCGATAAATGCGTAGAAACGAGCGACGTCGAGCGTCGTCCAGATTGCGCCCGGTGTTATAGGAAACCCCTCGAAACGCGATTGCCGATCCTGCAGCCGAAATGCTGCAGGAGCCAATGCTTTACTCAATCCCACGCTCCACGTCCGATTCGAGCGACCGACGTCGTGTCATGATTCTGCGTGCGGAGGCGACATGCCATCATCGGCAAGTGTTCCCGGACAATGCGTCCTTCACAAAGGGCGCGGGATGAGGTGTCACTGGTGTGTACGGCCCTGCTTCTGTCTTGTACGAAGTATGCGCCGTCGAGTTCGGAGATCGGCGTGGCGGAAACTTCAACAACCAGAGCGGCTTCTTCAGCTTCCTCCCATCCCTTGAGATCCTTGGTAATGCGATGCAGCGTGCATTTGACGGCTGGCATGGGAAAGTTGTGTCCTTTATGCGTCACACAATGCGTTCTTTTGCCGGCTCCTGTTCTTCATAGCGGCTATCAGCCTATTTGAACGTATTCGGTCCTCACAAGCGACTGACTGGTGACGAACCTTGGCTATGCCCAGCCTCCTTGCTATGATCGCTCCGAGCTGTCGCCTCCAACCGTTCCTTGTTAGCCAGCTCTGCGAGCAACTCATTACGGAAGCTGCAATGACCGTCACGTTACGCCCAAACTTGCAGGATCATCGCACTTTCGAGACGGTGCGAGGGATGAGGTGAGGGCGTGTTTGAGGAATGAGGTCAAGGTTTTTCGAGTGAGGAGAAGACGGGAGGATGTCGAGCAAGACGGCGAGGACGTTCGAGTTGCGACGGCGAGGCGCTCGAGGTGCCCCGACGACGACGAGGGACTGGCGGAAATCTCGCCGTGAGCTGGAAATTGTTTTCTGGCCGGAGGAGTCTGCGCCACGATCGCACTCATCTCCACGACCCGTGCTGCCCATGAACCTGATTGTAGCTGCCGGATAGATGATCTCATCCACGATCCCCAAGATTCAACCCCTCTCCTACCCTATTGCGCCCCTCAAATCCTCCTCCACAAAAGAATTCACCCCGTCCCCGCCCTCACCCGGTCTCAAACTCAACGGTGATTGGTGCGAAGTGCCCAGGTCGATCTGTGGTTGACGCTTCGGTCTTCTCGGACCGGGAAGCAGAGGGATTGGCGTCGGGCTGCGATGAAGACGTGGTCAGCGTCGGTCTTTTTGCAAAGGTACAAAGATCACTCACCTCCCCAGCATGAACTCTAGTAACAACAAGTCCATCATCACCTCCTCCATTGTTACATCCTCCAGATTCGCTCTATCACCCGCTCCATTAGCCTCTCTACTCTGCAACTCTTCAAGGCGTGCCTGCAACTCTTCAAAGCGTGCCAGCGCTTCCTCCGACGGCGGCTCATCCGGTTTCGAACCCGCGATGTGCCCCTGCAGAGCAATTATTTTGGCAATCTCTCGTTCCACTTTCGACGAGGAAGAAGCGGCGGGGGTCGTCGGCTGCCACATGCGACTGTCGGGTCGGAGGGGAGAGGTGGAGGAGTGTGCGGAGCCACCGTTGACAATGACGGTGGATCGTGAGGTAGAGCGTCTGAGTTTCGGTTGTCCTCCACGGTGGTCTGTTCGTGTCCGTCCAAGGGAAGCGGCATGTCGGTCGAATCGAGCGAGGGACCGAATGTCGGTGGCGACGCGCCTGCTTCCATGAGCCCAGGTGCAGATCGGCTGTATACGCCGGCAGTAGGACCTGACATCAGAGACGCCGGTGCAGATGGCCTGCGAGTCAAAGAGCGACTGACTGGGCTGATGTCGACCGCGGTTTTGATCCGAAGCGGAGGTGGTCGAGAGCTGGACGTCAGACCCCGATGAATGCGTTGCCAGTCTTCAGCAGCAAGCCGAGGAGTAGCTATTTGAGGGGTGGTAGTCGAGGCTGGCGCTTTCGAAGATGCTGGCGTCGTCTCTGCTGAGAACCCACTCGGCGAGGGTCAGATGTTCGCTTGGGTGAGGAGAGGATCCGCTGCCGACCGTTCCTGACCTCAGTCTCCGGCAAAGTGTCTCATGTCTTGACCCGTATTCACTCATGTCTTTGTGATTCAGTAGCAGCGAAATTGGTGAGCAGCCGATGGACTGCAAGACCACCAGTCATGTTCGACAGGATTGCTTGTCGTGTCGCATTCCTTTCAGCAGCAATATTGTTGCGTGTCGTCAACCCCCACCCAGCGCTGTAACTATCCGTCCGGGTCCACCAGGATTGCTGCCACACTCGAATATTCCTCCTGAACAATCGAGACCATGCGTTGCGTAGAGCTTCATCGACTCCGCAGTATCGCCCTGCGAGAACGATACATCGTCACCTTCCCATGGCCCAAAACCACAGCTCCTCCGACCGCGGTGCTGGCGAAGGCCTGTTGTTCAACTCCAGCGCCGGAGAAGAAAGCCTCTTGTCCGAATCTGGGAGTGCTGCATTCTCGCCCGAAGAAGAGAGGCTTCGTCTCTCCAAACATGTTGGGCCGCTCAGGCAGCATGGGAAGAAAGACGCCGTCTGCAACACGTCTGTCGCTTCAGAGATCCCACCGAGCTGGAGAGGACGATGTACTTGGGCAAGATATGGGTGATCGGTCGAAGAGTGGTGGGAATACCGGCGGCATTAACAAACCGAGGCGTCTTCTCTACGCCTCCGCCACCATCATCACCACCATTATCGCCATTATCGCCATCATCGCCATCATCGCTATTATCGCCATTATCCGAATCTGTTCCACCCTCCTCGAAGTCGTGGCCGAGAAGAAGCGTCTCCTCGCCGAATCTTCGCGCGAGCCGTGCCATATCGCTGCGCTTCCCGCCGTACAGCCCTTTCCAACCGTGGACCTGCGACAAAGTACCTCTTTCGTTCCTGCGTCCAACATCTTACGCATCCGCGGGTTCGAAGCCTTGTGGCATAGCGTAGAGAGGACAACATTTCGATGCGCAGAACAGGTGGCGGACTTCAATAACGCGGTCGCGGCTGCGTCTTCTTCGATGTGGAATGGCGCGCTGCTGCGCGAGCCTGTTAGCGAATACTATCAGCTCTACCCCGTTCGTATGCGAGGGGTGGAATCGAAATTTTCCCGATTGAAGGATGGGCTCGGCGTCCTGGCGGAGGTCGTTCGTGCGCTGCACTAGAAAGAAATAGAGTTCGCCGACAAGGCTGCGCGGGAGGGAGATAAGGGGTTAGTACGAGAGTTGCGCGATGTACTCCGACTTTGCGTAGCGAGTCTGGACAATGCGGCGACAAAGGCGGAGAAGGTCGGTAAGGCGTAGCGGCGCGAGGCGGAAATGGCGTGGAAGAGCAATAAAGCGGTAATGACGACAATAATGGCGGGGACGGAGGTGGAGGGGTGGGCGGTGAGGGCGGTGTGGGCGGTGTGGGGTTGGAACGGCGAGGTAGAACTATCATCGACCGCGGTGCTTCCATGCTCAAGGTAAAACTATCAAGCGGAACTTCTCTCAAACCCTCTCAAACACAAGACATCTCTGCATTCACCTCCACATCTTCAAAGTTTCCGACCGGTATCCCGAACGCCAATCTCAGCAACACTCATGTCTTCTCTCCCTCTACCTCGCATCTCCACCACCATTACCACCACTATCGATAGGCCCTCGACAACACCCCTCCACCCCGGCGCCTTCCACTCCCGCCGCATTATCCATCCCTCGGAGCAATAAGGAAATGGGAGACGTGTTGGCGCAGCTTCTACACAAGCAAGAGGGTTTGTTGAAAAGAAACGCGCGACTTCTGCGGCATCCACGCCGACGGGCGCATCGCCGAGGGAAACAAGTGCGGAGGGTGGTCCGGGAAGATCAGGGTCGACGAGGAAGAAGAAGAGAGAGAGAGACGGCCTGAAGGAGACGGACACCGCTGGGGATCAAAGGCAGCGGCAAAACGTCGAACCTGAAGGCTCCAAGGCATCGCTACCAATACAACCCGACTTGACCGGGGCATCTCCATGTCCAGCTCGACAGCCAGCGGATGGAGTTGGCGGCTATGCAAGCGGGGACGGCGAAGCTCTTGTCGCCGAAGGCGGAGTCGTCAGCGAGGACCGTGGCGTTCTGCCAATCTGATGAAGGGGAGGAAACTTGAAAAGGCGTTCCATTCTCTTCAGACCAGGAGGAGGTCAGCACCGCTCACGCCGACCTTTGATATCAACTGCGAGGCTCGAGCAGTGCAGAGATGAATTGGCCCAGCCTATCGTGTCACGTCGCAAAAGGGCGAGAGGGGGAGAGAGAGGGTGATGGACGGACGGGCAGATAGCGTCGTGGCTCGACTTGAGTCGACTCTGTCAATGAGATTAGCTCTTGAGCGTGCCAAATATGAATATCCGAGTTCTTTATGTATCTGCCTCCCTTGCTGTGTACCACACTGAGACAACCAGTATGCCCTCAATGATCTCGTCGTATGACGGCTGATGTACTCAGTCGGGATTCCGTTCCGAATCTCATTCAATCCTTCCTTGACTGTCGCACGCCGCCTTCGCCTGACAACTTCCCAGCGCTTCCATCTCATCCCACGGAAGACTCACGCCGGTCGCCGCCATCTCCCCACGATCAAAAGCGACATCTCCCCTCTCCCGTCTCGCACGATGAAGAACGACACCCACACCGGCACCGAATACTCCTCCGACGAGCCCATCTCGCACGATCAAAAGCGACACCTCACCTCCCCCGTCTCGCACGACAACCACGCCGGCGCCGTTCATCACTGCAAGCCTCCATCGCACTATGCTCACCGCCCTCACGCCCTTACATCCTCAAGAACGATACATGCCCTCATGGAATATCCACGCCGCGATCTGGAGTCCCTCCACGCTGAGATCGAGACGCTTTGGCAGGTCTTCGGGATATACACACACACACAACGCCATCCGAGCATGGCTGAAGGATGAGAACGGCGTCGACATCTCGCGTGCTACATTCGAGCGTGTGATGGCTGAATGGGGACTCACAACACTCGGTGATTATGATGAGGAGCGCCTGCGTGCAAGGATTGATGAGCTGTTTTGGCAGACGGATGAGAATGATGAGATGTGCCATCAGATCCTGCAAGATTGATGGCTTCAAGCTCCATGGACATCTTCATCCTCCCATGGACATCTTCATCCTCCCATGGGCATCTTTATCCTCCCATGGACATCTCCCTCCGCTCCGACTTCCTCATCCACCTCAACTTCTTATCCACCGCGACATCTCCTTCCGCCGCGACCTCATCCCACGCTCACTTTATTCATCTCACTTTATTCATCTCACTTTATTCACCTCCACATTCGACCTGTCATGCTAGCGGAAGGCCAGCTGCTAAAGGTAAGACTGCCAGGCCCGAATGGTTGAGCTCCGACGACGTGTCTGTATGCCTTTTGCACAATCGTCCAGCTCTCTCTCTCTCTCTCTCTCTCTCTCTCTCTCTCTCTCTCTCTCTGACCAACTCACCTCTTCCTTAAGATAACACTTCCTTAAGACAACAGAACCAACTCCCTCTGCATGTTTCTCACCACCCTCTTCAACTCCTCAGCCTCGTCCTCCAACGCCTCAATCTTCTTGTCCAACACCTCGCGTCGCCCCTCAAGGAGGTTCCACAGCGCGGTCCAGGCCATCATCTTACCCTTGTCGTGTTGAAGCTGGTTCTTTGCTACCGGCTCGAGGTAGTGGACCGTAGGCGGCGGAGGAGGAAGGGTAGTACCGAAGAAGGAGCGGGTTCGGGCGGCTGACAGGGAAGGGTTGTTGTTAGCTCGGGAGTTCGGCATGGAGATAGAGGGAGGGAGGGAGGGATAGATGGAGGAGGACGAACCGTAGTGCTTCTTTGGGATAGGAGCGGCCTTGGGCTCGGTCGAGGCTTTGGGTGCGGCGGCGGTGGAAGGCTTGCGGGGAGTAACTACCGACGGCTGGATAGCGGCAGGCGAGGCGTAGACGTTTTCCAATCGAATACGAGAGGACACGTCGTTTTCCGCAATGCATACCTTGTGTATGTTCAGGGAGGAGATCGTAGTCCAGAATCCAGCAGTAGTTCTTTCATCAGCAGTAGTTCTTGTAATTCATTAGCATTTCCAGCAGCAGCATTTCCAGCAACAGCATTACCCCGCAGGAGGAATTCACCAGCAGCACCATCTCACCAGCAGCAGCATTTCTTCCGCCGGCGGTTGTCCATACATAATGTCCATCCGTCCAGCATCTCCTCGACATTCTTTTCTTCCATTACTCGGTCAATCCAATCCAATCCAATCCAATCCAATCCAATCCAATCCAATCCAATCCAATCCAGTCCTCTCCTCTCTCCTCTCCTCGTCCTCGCTCCTCGACGATGCCTCCACCATCCGACGACATGGCGCAGCGCCGCCAACGGCTCATTCAGTCCATCCAATCTCGACAAACTCAACGAGCTGAGGTGCTGCGCAAAGTGGCCGCGGCGATGCAGGCGCGGGAGACGATTGTCATGAAGCAGCGGAAGCGTGAGGAGAGGATGACCCGAGCAGAGCTCAACGTGACCACAAAGATTTGAACCATCTCATCACCACCTTTACCACTCCACCACCACCACCACCACCACCACCACCACCACCACCGCCTCCGCCTCCGCCTCCTCCGCCATCATCTCCTCCTGTCCCGGGTGCCATCGACGACCAATCCAGCGACTCCGGCGCCACCGAGACCGACGGGCACGACGAATTCAACGCTCCCCCTTCCCACACAGACCCCCCCGCCGACGCCTTCTCCGAAGTCTCCACGACCGACCTCCACCAAGACCTCGCCGCGCGTGTCCTCTCCGCGATGTCCTTCCTGGAGCACAAACTCGTCGCCGTGACCGCCGCAGCGCAGGCCGGTAAGTGGCGGAAAGTCGACCGCGCGTGGGGCCAGATGCGGGACATGCTGCAGAAGGGGGACCCAGTGGCCACGGTGGTGACGGTGGCGGCGCAGAATCAGCGCTTGGCCGAGAAAATGAGGCGCTGAATTCGTCATTTGCGTAGATTTGGGGTGGGCAACAACAGTTGGGCGAGGCACTGGTCACTACTAAGACTCTCGGGGGCATGTATCTACACGCGCCAAGTCGATAGTAAGGAGACGAACGTATACAACTGGCATCTTGATCGATCAAGAGAGGGATGTGGTAGGTGGAATCTTCACCACCAAATGCGGCACCAAGGTAAGGGCACACTGTGACTTGAGGGCGTGCGTGCAACATGAGTAAGAAAGAAGAACGAGTGGTGGTCATAAAGTGCATTGAGTTGTGTGACAAAGGGCGCGAACTGCTGCCACTACCTTACTGACCGGCGGTGTTGTTGTTGTCCTGCCCTTCAAAAGGAGGGAGACCGACTACATTCTCTTTACCGCTCTAGCCTACTCACGATACTCGAGTCCTGAAACTTCCCCTCCGACCACGACCTCAAACACCCCTCCTCTCTCGCCGCGATGCCTCTCGTCAAAGACCCGCCGTCCTCCTCCAAACACTCGCATCGCAACTCCAGGTTCGGCTTCTACCCCTTCGGAGGCCGATTAAGCAGACGCTTTGGCGACAACGTGCGTGAAAGAAGCTCTCCCTTCCCTTCCCTCGCCTCTTACTAACTAGCATAACCTACCTTCAGCTCTCTCCCGACTACCCGTACCTAAGCTACTACGACGTACGCCTTACCTATGAAGACGTAGACTCCATCCGCTAGAATGACTAGCTTACCGACAACGCCATCTGCTCCTGGGAAGAATACCTCGAGCGGGAGAAGCTTTTAAAGCACACATTGTCCTCCTCCGAGCCCCGACTTTGAGAAAACTACACACGTCTTCCTCTCGATCAACGATCGTCGGCGATGTTACCGCCAAAACCATGCCATACTATGAACCATGCCAATCACCAAAAAACCCCACAGCAGGGATATCATCATTGTTTCGACTCGGATAGTGCAGGACACCCAGGGATGGAAAGTAGATCTCTCTGCTCGACCGGCGCACTGTCTTTGGGCATTAGAACGTAGGACATTGTATGCGGCGGAGTCTACTGCTACTAACATGACAGATGAAGATAGGACTCCGCGAAGACCTCTCTACGAAGATCACTCTCTCTTTACGAAGATGAGACTCTCTCACGGAGATCAGAGACTGCACGAAGACTACTCCCCAAGTCTCCACAAATACGGCTCGCTAGGAAGCTGATTAATAAACTCCAGGTCGCCGAGCGGCAGTGATAGTAGAAGTCTATCCCGCTGCTGCAGTCGATTTTCGCACAGATTCCGCGTCGTCAAAACCGTCACCAGCTGCAAGTTACGACCCGAGTGGCAATTTGGGTAGGGTGGTCAGCAGCAGCGGCGTTTCTTGAATTGCATGCAATCGAAGTTACCTGTTCGTTGTTGAAGTCACTTGGACGTGGTTGAAGTCACTTGGACGTGGTTGAAGTCACTTGGACGTGGTTGAAGTCACTTGGACGTGGTTGAAGTCACTTGGACGTGGAAGTGGCCTGGACAGTGGACATTGAATCGGATCCATGAGATCCACCGGGTTGACCGTCGAAGGAACTCGTAGCCTTCGCATGTAGTCTCCCGGCCGTGGCCGTGACATCTCTGACTGCAAGCGACCGATTGCGCTGGCGTGGAGCCTGGCGGAGGTGGAGGGAGAGAGCCCAGGCCTCGGGACCTGGGCTGCGTGGCCACGTCTGACTGCCGGAAGCCAGGGAGAGCTGTTTTGCGCCGTTGAGCGCTGTACTTCCGATGTTCACGTTAGTGAAGTAGAGCCGATGTCGATCTGTTGGTTATATGAGCTACATCTACTCCGTGAATATCAATCCTTCTCGAGCTCCCTAACCTTGAGCTTCCCCGCTAGTTCCGCAGCACCGCTGTGATAATCCTCTCAGGACTTGCAACGTTGCGAAATGAATCTCTTTGTTTTCCCGACCCGTGCGACTGCCTAATGCAAATTGTGACACACTCCTTTGCAGCGTCTCCTCTGCAGAGCGCACCCTCGCAGCATCTTCGCTACCGGTGTGCAATCTTGAATCCAGCTTGAATGCGGCAGCAGGACAGTCTCGTCCGTCACGTGTATAACTCCACCCATTCAAGTCCTCCCCTCAGCGCGGTAGTCATATCCTCCAGCGCCTGATCTCGATTTTGTCGGGCGGCTTCGCACTTCCGTTCGCCATCTCCCACAACCATATTCACGAAACATTCCAAGTGCTTGGCATCGGCGCTTGAGGATGACCGCCGCAAGGTCTCCAGCTGGACCTTCAATTCCGCCAGCTGCTGCGACAACAACGCGTGCAGAGGCTTGCCGACTTCCGCTTTCAATTTCAGCTCCTCTTTGGTATTGATTTCCGATTCCAGAAAAAGTTCCATCTCCTTTTCACCCTCCCCCTCTGGCGGGCGCTTGCCCAGCGCGTGAGATACGCATTCTCCGATGTGCTTGGCACAAGCGACATGTGCTTCTGTCGACGAAAGACGACAGGCAAGGTCTTCCACCTGGGATGTGCACTCATCAATCGCCCGCGCGAGGGACTTGGACGACTTGGTTGAGGGCGGTATCGTGTACAGTTTCTGGATCTTGTTGGGCCTGGTAAGCGCATATTCGGGTATTTGCGCCAGGCCGGACAGCGAAGAGGTGCGCCGCTTTTCGGATGAAAGTTGAGATGCCTCTATCGCAGAGATCCACAACGAAGCAATCATTGTTGAAGGAGGCGTACAGCCCGCCACCAGACTCACGGCGATAGCCAGGCAGGCGAGAAAGCCCGTGGGGTCGGCTCCGGCGCCAACAGGCATGACATCTCCACGGGTGGTCTCTACGCAAGTTGAAGGATTGGGAACGCCGATCCGGGCTAGCAGAGATGCGATCAGCTCCGATATGCCTCTGTCTTTGGCTCCCGAGGTGGATGCGGAGGTGTGGATGATGGGCTTCAATTCTCCGATGTCGATTTCGACAACACACCAAATGCGCGCCTCGTCCGAGGCAGAGTCGAGAAGTGGGACCAGAACGGTGAGCCATGGGCGCTTGGTTTTGTGGTGGATGGCGACACATTGCTTGGAGAGTTCACTGTGCGGGATCGAGGGTATAGATCCGTCAATGGAGAAGTCTTCGGGGCCGCAAAAGATGCTGATGAAGCGACGTGCGAGGGCGATGCGCTGATCGAGCGTGGAATGACTCCGCAAGAAGTCTGTCACGGCTTGATTCGGTTCGACGGCGCTGGATTCCTCGACGTCGTCGCACGGCTCAAGATATCGTTTGTGGAGTGGCATATTGACGGGGTGATTTGGTGGACCATGGATCGCAGGTCGGATGCGCCGGTCGTCGTAGGTGTCGTAGTAGGCGTGATCGTGGGCGTTGTTGCTGCTGCTTTCTGGGGTCGCTCGGAAGTACGCGAGACCCTGCATATTATTAGATCCATTCTCCCGCGCGGCCCGAGCAGCGCGGCCATCTTCGCTCAAAGCGGCATGCGCACTCGCATCCAGCTCCGTCTCTGGCTCCGGCCAAAAATCATCTTCGTGGTGGAAAACGTCGTCGTCGGAATCCGCATTCAAGTCGGTGCCTTCTTCGGCAGAGTTCCAGTAGGCACTGCGATCCTCGTCGGCATATGGCCCGCTTGCGCCTAGCGCACCGCGCCCATGTTCGAGCGATCGCTCCGACATGCTTGTCGTGGAATCATCGTGCGCGCCTTGATCATGATCCTCATCCTCGACGGCGTCCTCATGTCCCCCTCCTCCCTCTGAGCCTGCGCTCCCCTTGGCGCCCGCACTCTTCTCTGCATCGTCACATCCCTCGGCTTTTTGTCTTCGAGTTTTGCACTGAAGCCCACACATGCCGTCCTCAGCAACTGCTCGGCTCCCAGCGACCGTGCAATCCAGCGGCTGCCATTCATGGTATCGGCGGGCGGTCTTTACAGGCGCCTGACCACTTTGTCGAAGCGCACTTTCTTCGTCCAGAAGTGCCAGAGCACGCTCCAAGCTCAGCCCAACGCCATCCCGTGATCTCAGTTCTGCTAGACTGCGAAATGCTCTGACGAAGGTCCTCGAAACGCCGTCGGGTCCAAGTAGCGCATAGACTCCGAGAACGCCGCCGAGTTGTTGATGCCACGAGCATGCAGGGGAGAGCAGCCATGCGATACAACTGGAAAGATTGCGGTCGCGCTGGTGCCGGAGGTAAATCGCATCAAAGTGACTTTCCAAATTTTGCTTTGTGCGGTCGGAGAGTTCGTCCGTAATCGACGAAGTGATGCGTGAGGTTCGCAGCGCATGCCATTGGGTCCGGTACAGCTTCAACGCCTCAGCACCTTGGTTTACATCGGCAGCGTAGGCATCGAGCCGTTCCAGCTCGGCCGCCGACTCCCGCAATGACGATGATGAAGGCGGCGGCGTGGTCGACACATGTTTTCTGGCCATCGCCTGTCTGTCTTGAATAGCCGGTCGGAAAATCTCATCAGAGGTAGGTGTGGACGGTCAGGTATAGTGGAATGTTTGAGGGAACTTCGCGTCACAAATGCCGACGGCCCCGATGGCGTACCCGTGAGTATAAAAGCAACCCAAGTACCTGCATGACCTTCCATCACCTCAGCATCCCAAAACATGTGCGTTGAATTGCATCTGTAGGAATGCAACCTGAAATCAAGAAGTCAATCAAACTGAGCGTTCCTCGATTACTGCGTACACTCCTGTACGCACATCCGGTGCGGCTCGGGATACCCTCGACACTCTTTCTGCGAATTATTGATTACCTATCGATCTGTCCAACTGTCACGGAGGGAGCCTACGACCTTGCTACGAGTTCTTCGCTCGCGACATGTGACGCACGAACAGTCATGAGGGTAGGGGCGGGCACACGATTGGTACGACATTGGACAAGCTAGGCGCATACATTGGTGATGACTGTGACGGTACAACCAGAAATGCTTGCTGTGAATGAAGACTGGCGCCTCTATTCAAGAAGCGATTCGTAGCTGGCACGGTGACGGAAAACGTCTGCATTGAACCACCCGATGTTGAGAATCCCAAGAATCTGTGCTGTGTCTCGTGGCACAGCCAACATGCCTACTCGAAAAGCCTCATCCATCTCAACGCTTGCCAGTCCTTCTTGGGGTATCCAGCCGCATCCATCATAGTAGACAGACAATCGTATTCGCTCCTTCTTCCCTCCACACCGACAGCAGAACGTGCTCCACCCGCATGCCATTCGGTCGCAGTTCAGTGCCTCCCAGCCGGACTGCAGCTCCTGCCATCTGCATTCAGCACAAAGCTACGCTGGTACACTCTTCACCCAATCCAACCGCAGAGCCGCAGGAACATGGCGTTTGACAGATGTTTCGAACTCTTCTTCTGCGCGATCGCTCTTCAATCGGCTGCATGGGCATGGGCGTGATCGGAGGGAACATCGAGGTACGGATGTCGGAATGCTCGGCGGGCGGCGTGGCGGAATTGCGTTTCTTGTTTCTTGCTGGGTGTCGGGGAGGACGTGGAAGTTAGTTAGTAGTACTACCAGAGCTGTCCTTCTTGTTGGACACCGAGGCGGACGTCGAAGGTTGTGGTGTCGAACTTCTCGCATCAACGCAAACAGAGGTAGGCCGCAGGCGGAAGAGCTGTGTCGCGAACGTGGAGTTTCCAGAGTGTGCTCGGTACAACTCGGGCTGCTTGTAGCGGCATGGGTATGGAGAGGACTTGCCAGCTCCTCCAGGTGGTTTCTGCTCGCGAAATGTTACTCGCATCGTCGAAGTCTTTCAGATCTTGCTCATCTGCCCTTCATCTGCGGCATTCGAGTTCGTAGTCGGCATCACGATCGATCGTAAGGAATCGCAGCGCGGGCTTCGGCTTCGTCGGCAGCCGTGTGGAATTCCGGAGATATTTACAATTCCGAGAACACCTCAACACGACTCGCAGGCTCGTCATCAACAAGCTGTTCAAGCCACTACCACCGACATCAAGTGGGTCCACTGTCAGCCAACCGGTGGAGTGCTCGAATCCTCGTTGGGCAGTGAGAGCACACTCAGTTTCCCACGTCTTTATTAGATATATTTATTAGTATGTAGCGCGCGGTGAGAGCTCTTCAATGAACAAAAAATCATAGAAAACGAGTGCGTGGTTGCTGCGCAATATTGGTGCGCAGGGGTCTACATTCCTCGTGCGCCCGACCCCTTGCATCCCACGTCAAATCTCATCGCATCCTGCCTTCTCCTTATGCGCTCCACAATTCGACCTTCACGTGACTTTTAAAATTTCCCAATCCGATAATTTCCTTCTACCACTACTACCACCACCTTCCACCTTACTACTGCTACCTTCCTTCTTCTATATATAGGGTCCGCTTAGTCTTTTATAGAGCGCCTAAGGAAAAGATATAGGATTATATTACTTCGGACACCCTTACTAAAGCTAGAAATCTACCCCTTTTGTAAATACCTCTATAACTAAGTCTTATATATAGAAACGCTATAAAATAGTCCTAGAGAAATATATATTATATTAATTAAATACTTTTAAACGACTATATAAGGTAAACTACGAGCTATATAAATTATCTAATTAGGTCCCTTTAGGATCGAGCTAGAGAGGCGTCCAAGCTATAACCGATAGCTATCTAAGAATCGATATTAAGTTAACTACTACTCTAGTAACGATAGCCGCGGATACTAAATAAGACCTATAGAAATACCTCTAACTATCGCCGTAGCCGTACGCTATCGTAAGAGCCCTATTCCGATACCCTTTCGATAGTCTATATTATTAGGGGCTAATAATTATATCTTAGCGACGAGAAGGTTAATTGTCGCTATATTAAATATCCTATATATATCTAGTATCTATCTCGTCTATATCGGAGGATTCTCGAAAGCTCTACGTAGAAGCTAGGCGACAATAGGTAATAATAGTAACTAGTAAGGATAGCGAGGTCGCGAGAAGTTACTATATAGTTCGCGAGACTTACTATACTATTATAGACCT
Source organism: Zymoseptoria crescenta (assembly GCA_026122155.1). Taxonomy (NCBI): domain Eukaryota; kingdom Fungi; phylum Ascomycota; class Dothideomycetes; order Mycosphaerellales; family Mycosphaerellaceae; genus Zymoseptoria; species Zymoseptoria crescenta. The sequence goes on along the minus strand of JALRMM010000244.1, from coordinate 10,827 downwards.
TATCGAGTAATCGAGTAATCGAGTAATTAAGTAATTATCGTATTACTCGCTATTACTATCGCTATCGTTATCTTTATCGTCGTTATCTTAGCTCCGTACTATAACGTAAATACTAACTATTTACGTATACCGATTAGCGCCTTTTAAAGGATCCTCTCTAAACTTTACGACTATATTAACGCTTAACTCCTTTATAACTATCTACGATAGCGCTACTAAAGGGCCTAGCTAGTAAGTCTAAGAAACAAGAGCGCGTAGAAGTAAAACGAGCCGATACTCTACGCCTACTATAAGTCCTAGGTCGGTTAGGTACTACTCGACCTATACTATAATAGAGCGATAAAACCCTAGCCTCCCGACTAACACTACCTATACTAGATACGCTAGCCGCCGAGTAGTATACGTATTTCGTAGAGAGGTATAATAGTATCTATAGTATAAAGCTCGAAGAATTATAGATGCTCGTATCTAATACTAGCCTTAATATCTACGTAGTCGTATTCTAGAAGAACATTATCGCTAATAGTCTCGAGCGTATCCTCGATCTCTTTTATCTAGATAAGGGATATAAGCCGTTATAGTTCCAGATCGACACGCTCTTTACCCTTATCTATACGAAGAAAGATGTACTAGTAGTCGCTAAGACTAGTATAGGTAAGAGTCTTCTATACTAAGCCTTCTACCTACTTATAGGCTAGACAGTAGTATAGATTATCCCGCTTAGTCGTATTAGAGAGGAATAGAAGTCGGATATTAACTTAGCTAGGCGCTAGCTAATTAGGCTAGTAAAGGTCGCTCTAGTTACTACCGAGACGCTTTATTAAGATCCGAAGTTATATAAGAAGATCGAGAAGAGCGAGTTCGGATATATTATTCTTAGTCCGGAGTAAGCTTGTCGTAAGGAGTTCCGTAAGTACTTGCTTAAGATAGGTAATAGCATCGGCATGTTTACTATCGATAAGGTCTATATTGTTTATAAGTAGAGTGTTTAGTTCCGTAAGTTATCTATTAACGTCGCGCGCTATCTACTCCGTATGCCTTTAACTCCGCTCCTTTTACTCTACTCCTTTTACTCCGCTAATACTTAATATAGGTAAGAAGTTTACGTAGATCTATATACTACGCGGCATCGTTCCTTAGGATACGGTATAGCTTAGTGCCTTAGTAACGTTCGCTAGAGAGACTAGGGAGTATTCGAGGATCTAGGGAGGCTTCCGCGACATTAGCTATAAAGCATTTATAACTAAGATTATCCAAGTAAGCATCGATCGGACTAATATTACGTATCTACTCGCACCGCTCTTAATAAAGTAGCTTGGCAATTATAACGCGCTATACTTCCTTCTTAAGAACGCGGTCGACGAGAATAATAACCCTATACTAGAAGCTATCTAGAAAACGCTCGTCTTTAAAGATAGTTACACTTCGATTAAGACGATAAATTATGTGCTCCGTAGCTAGCTCGTTAATTTAACGAAGAATAACACTAGCGATAAGTATCGTTTCGGTAGACCTAATTACTAACTCGACGTACTCTAGCTCGTATCGTAGTATACTATATATCTTCCCCCTTACGATTAAGATATGCGCTACGAGGAGTATAAGAAGTCTAACTCCTACGTCCGCATTATATATAGCACTCCGTCTATAGCCCTTAGCTATAACGTCGGTAATATTATACTAGTAATCGTATAGAAGCTACCGATTACTAAGGATATCGATAACGTCGTTTAGAAGTACGGTCGATGCGTTCGTAAGCTAGGACTATACGGCACGTTCGTATAGTTCTTCCCGTAGTAGTTAGATAATATATAGAGATAGGTGCCCGAGAACTCTAAGCATAATTCGGTAATTCCTCGAGGCGGTAGTAGTGCCGCGGCTATACTATATTAGCCTAGTCCTATATAGGGCAATTAATATACAACTTATCGACCGAGTAGACTACGTAACGTTATAGCTCTAGGAGAGGATGCCGACGGTAATTAAGACTAGGCGGCTAGAGCTTAAGATAAAGATAATAAAGATCCTATAGAGGCTAATAAGAAGGACTAGACGAAGTAGTAGATCGAGTTACGTAAAAAGGTGCCTAAGATTATCCGCGGTGCGCTAAATAGTCGATACCTACCGATCTTCTAGTGCTATTATAGAGTGCTAATTTAGTACTATAAAGAGCACCTTAAGATATACGAGTCCGAGCCTATAGATCTAGAGAAGTGCTATAGTATATACCGCCTAGCCCTACTCGAATTCCTCGTATAGGATAAAGAGCTACCGGAAGTTCCACGTCTACCTAAGGTACTACGAGCCGGAACTAAGTAAGCGCTATTCTTACTAAAGCTAAAGTAGATCCTATCTCGTCTTACTCGTAGCGTGTTAGTAAGCGATCCTAAGAACGACGTTAGTAATCTCCTATTCCCGGTGCCTTATAACATGTTCGTCGAGGAGAAGCACGTCCTAGAGCTCTTAATATATCCGTTATTAAGTCTTCGAGAATTCTTAAGAAGGCGAAGGCGAAGGCGACACCTTCTAGCGTAGCGATATTCGAGAAACCGCTCTAGAGTTTACTAAGTAGCATTCGGATAACCCTTAGCGTAGGGCTAATACAAATCTTATAGTATTAGTAAGAGAGATTACGAAGGCGGTGCTAGATATCTAGTAAGAGCACGCGCAACTCCTATAGAATAATAAGGCTAAGAAAGCCGCGAAGGCGAGTACTACGAAAAACAAGGGTAAGGAACTAGCTACACGCCTAATAGTAGTCTAATAGACACCCGCTAAGCGATAAGCTACGTTTTCCAAGCGTACGAGCGGCTCGGCGGCGAAGTCTACCCTTCTTTAATAATCGCTTACGAACGTAGCTAGATCGAGTATTATACTATCCGCTATACCTATACCGAAAAGGAGAGGTAGGCTAGCTAAAGACACTTCGAAGACTCCTAATACTAAGAGAGCCGAGAAGCGCTAGCGCGAATAGGAACTTAAGAATAAGAGACTAGCGGCCGATTAGCCTATTATTAGTAGGTTAGACCGCCGTAAGAAACCTACCGCCGGTCTATCTACTACCGCTATTGTCGCTAGTCTATCTACTACCTCCGCCGCAACGTCTACTACCTCCGCTATAATAGCGACGACTCTTACTATACTAGTAACGCCCTCCGCCGTAGAAATTATAGTAGATATACGTAAAGCTAACCGTACTATCCGCTATAGTAGCCGGAGCTTAATACCGTCTCGTAGACTCTATAAGAGTATAGCTATAGACGACGAGTTTAGCCTAGGAGAGGAGGATAATTTAGAAGCGCTAGAGTCCCCGATAAGGATCCGTAGAGGTAGTAGAGATAGTCTAGTATAGAGTCGTAAGGAGTTAGTATAGGAAGTCTAGTATAGAGTCGGAAGGAGTTAGTATAGGAGGTCTAGAATATATACAATGCGAGCTAAATCGTAATATCGATTATATACTAGCTCCGTCCTTATCGTCTCCGTTCTTATCGTCTCCGTCCTTATTATCTCTATTCTTATCGTCTCCGTCCTTATCGTCTCCGTTCTTATTATCTCCGTCCTCATCGTCTCTATTCTTATTATCTTCGTCCTTATCGTCTATTTTAAACTATTATCTTAAACTATCGTCTTAAACTATCGTCTTAAACTATTATAGCCTCGCATATAATCTAGAAGTATATCTATTATCCGGCTAGGTGTTATCGCTAGTTACTAGGTCTATCGTTCTAGTCTTAAGTAATGTATATATATATATTAACGCGAAGGACAATAGGAATATAGGAGGAAGGAAGTAGTAGGCGGGTATAGCTACCTACGTATTTTGCCTATTACTTACGCGTAGATTTAAGTACGTCCTCGCGTTATCCTATTCGAAACTTCCTATATTAATAACAACACGACGACGATGATAATAACATACCTCGAGTCCACTAGTATTAACTCTATTAAGCAACACGAACTCTATTAAGCAATACGAACCCTATACGCGAAAACTACTCGATTACGACTATTAAGCATTTGCAACTAGATCTTAGAACTAGATCTCGTTGTCCTAACACAAATCGATCTAGACTCGTTATCCTAATACAAATCGATACGTTAGGACAACGAACGTTAATTATTTCACTACGGTCTATATTGGAATTATAGCTAGGAACGTTACACGACTATACGACTATTAGAAAGAGTAAGGGATCTACAACCTATACTAGATGTCGAAGGAGGTATAATTAGACATAGGACTTAAGACGACGTAGATATTAAAGAGGAGTTAGATGTTTAAGATATCGTGGATATTAAAGAGGAGTTAGATGTTTAAGACGACGTAGATGTTAAATAGATATTAAGGACGAGAGCGAGTAGTATTAGAAGTAGCTTAGGAATGTTCGTAGGCTGGAACCGAAAAACAAGAGAGCTTAGTAGGTAACGACTCGATTCGATAGAGAGAGGAATAGACTAGAGAGATCTCGCCTATCTATATATATTTCTTCGTATACTAGTAGAGGGCCCTTAGTCGCCGGTAGAGGCCTAAAGGCCGTCTATACGGGTATAGAGGTCCCTCTATTATTAGTGCAAGCTCTTCTATTATTTCCTACGCCGGGTTGTTCTAGGTAGCGAAAGATAAGGGTAGAAAGGGCTAGGATAGTAGCTATTAGTAAGGGGATAGTAGCTATTAGTAAGGGCTTCCTTATATTGCCCCCCTCCCCCCTTCGTAGCTATCCTTAGTCGTATTCCGTATTATATAGCCGCATATGCTCGGTGTCCCGATTTGGAAGAAAAAGTGGGTCCTTATATGTGCCCGGTGTCCCGATTTAGAAGAAAAGGTAGGTCCACCTTTTTTTTTTAAAGTCTTTAGTTTCGGCCCTCTTTTTTAACTTTCTCTTCTATAAACCTACCTAAAGTAAGTAGCCTTAAGGGGCAGTAGAATAGTCTAGATTAGCGCTAGATTAGCTAACCTTCGGTCTAGATTACTATAATGTCGTACGCTCTAAGCTATCTACGTAAGAAGTACGAGTAGTCGGTCCTAGCTAGCGAGTATAACGCTAATCCGTGCTCTTCCTACCTATTAGCGGTTAAGGAAGGCTAGGATCTCTCTAAGATCTGCCGGCTATCTAAGGTTAAGCCTCCGGACGGCATTACGACTAAGTACGTAGGTTACCTATATAATAAGAACGTAAACTATCTCTAGGTAGGTCCTCCCTACCCTATTCTAGCTCGTTCTAACTCTCTCCTAGATGCCTCTAGATTTTGAGAACGCCTAGAAGGCTATTAATGCCGATATTAAGACTACCTATAACCGTAACCGTACTCCTACGGAGGTAGAGGACCTACGTAACCGCGTCTTATACTATACTAGTACTATAGAGGCGTAAGTTGTCCGTTCTAGCCTATTCTAGACTAGCCTACTAATAGACTAGGTCTCTAGGAAGTTAGATAGTAGCTTCCGTAGTAAGGATAGTCTCTCGTAGTACTCTAGAACGTCGACTTAGGAGGAGACGAGGTAGAAGGTAGTAAAGCGGGACCGTTCGGCTAAGGCTATACTTAACCGGGCTATAGGTACCCCTAAATAGCGCATTCTAGAACGAGCTAATACATTCCGTAGACCTCTAGCGACACCCCCTCTAAGAAGCGTCGCCTTATCGATATATCTAAGGGAGGTAAGTCCGATAAGGCGCGTACTAATATAGCTAAGAGCCGTCTAATCGCTATAAGCACCGCCTTAGAGATTATAAATTAGGCTATATTAAGGAAGGGCACTAAGTTAGGTAAGCTATGTAAGTTGGTGTTCCTAACTATAGCTAAGGACCGTAGTAAGGTAGAAGATAGCGATAATAACTCCGATTAAGCTAGAATAGTCTAGAAAGGGTAATTAAAGGGAGTTAGCGCCTAGGTATAATATATAACGCTACTAAGATACTTAGTAGGGCCCTTTAGAGTTAAATAGTGTAGAATAGGTCTTTTCAGGCTATGTTAGTCCAGAATAAAGCTGTCCGCGTAGTAAAAATGTCCCTATATTCTCTCGATTCCTTTTAGAAACCCCTAAGTCCTTTAGGATTTCGAGATTTTCCTACGCCGGCCTCGTAGCTCCTTCTAGCCTATTCTACGCCTATAAGCCCGTATTGTAGCCTCGCTAATATTTACTACGGGCTCCTAGGAGTTCTCCGTATCTTCGTAGCCCTTCTACTTAATAAGGTACTCGCGATTATTTAGGTCGTCTACGCGTTCCTATAGTATACGATTGACTTCGTACTCGACGCCCTCGCCTATATCGTAACGTATTATCCCCTACTATTCTCGGCTAGAATAGTCCGGAACGGACCTCTTAAGTAGGGAGACGTAGAACGTCGGGTAGATCTTAAGCGAGTCTAGGAGGTCGAGCGTATATACTACCTTATTTACGACCACCTTAATCTTATAAGGGCCGATATACTTATAATCGAGCTTTAGCAACGGTCGGAGCGACTTAATATTACTTAGATAGACCTCGTCCCCTACTCTAAAGGAGATGTCCTTTCTTCCCTCGTTAGCCTATCGAGCTATATCCCTCTTCGATTAGGCTAGTCGGGAGCGGAGTCTCTTCTAGTTAGATACTACCTAGTCCGCGAGCTATACCGCCTAGGGTGCCTCTCCTTCCTCCTAGCGTATTCTAGGCTAGTAGTATCTCCGCGGGTCCCTCGCGGTATTAGCCTAGAAGGGAGTAACTCTAGTCGCGGTATAACGGCTATCGTTATAGGCGGATTCGGTAGTAGAGAGTAGCGGGTCCCAGTCGTCCTATTTATAGTTATAGTATATACGTAGGTACTACTCGAGGGTCTACGTTACGAAAATCCAAAACGCGAGTCTAGCGATTTTGCGAGTCGTGGGTAAGGCTAGTAAGTCGCGTACGAGCCTAGCGAGTCGTACCTAAGTTACTAGCGAGTTACTAGTAAGTCGGCTAAGTCTAGTAAGTTACGTAAGTCGACTATAAGGTAACTATAAGGCCGGTCGCTCGTAATATATATATATATTAGTTACTACTAAGTCGCGCGTTGTTCTTTATAGTCTATATAAAGTCGCGTACGAGCCTAGCGAGTCGTACCTAAGTTACTAGGGAGTTACTAGTAAGTCGGCTAAGTCTAGTAAGTTACGTAAGTCGACTACGAGGTAACTACGAGGCCGGTCGCTCTTAATATATATATATTAAGTTACTACCGAGTCGCGCGTTATTCTTTATAGTTAACATACTTAACTATTGTTTACGCTAACGACATCTACTAATTATTCGTAGCACGACTACTTACTACGAGATACACCGAACGTTAACCGGATAGAATTACGTAGTCTTAACGTACTATCGTATTACTACTCTAGGCCGGCGGCGTCGACGCGTATACTATACTACCTACTAAACCTCTAGTCGTACCTTATACTCCTTAAAGTAGTAAGTCCAAATCCTTATCCTCTACTCGCGGCTGCAATATAGCCCTCTATATCTTAAATTAGTATATCTATGTCCTAGTCTACTAGACGCGGGTATAATAGAGCTAACTTCGCCACCTCGTCTTTATTATTATCGTCGCTATCGCTACTACTATTACTAGGCTCGAAGTCCGACTCTTTATCTAACTCGTTACTATTATATAAACCGTCGCCTTTACCGACCTTCCTCTTTTTGCTACTATCCTTACTCTTACTATTACTATTCTATCCACCCTTATCGGCACTACGACTAGTGTCCCTATCGTTATTACCCCCTCCGTCGCTACTATTACTAGCATCGCTACTAATGTCGAAGCTATTATTATCCTTATTCTCGCTAGTAGACGACTTAGTACTACTATCCGGCATCTCTTCCTTATTCTTCGTTCTATAGACGCTAAAGATACGACCTCTCGCTAAAGCCCTAATCTCGAGTAGCTTACCGCGGCTTAAGGTATTAGTAAGTTTATAGAGGTAGGCTATCAAGTCGGCTACGAGGCTCCGGAGGTCGGCTTCGCTACTATAACTACTATATTCCGCGATAGGTACGCGGACGTAGTAGCGTATAAGACGAATCGAATAAGTGTCCGTAACGGATATACTAACGCGCGGCTTAAGGGCTATAGTAGATTAATAATAGGAAGCATTACATTCCTTAAATAGACGTACCTTTATTAAGGCTATACTTCTTTATAACTCCCGTAACGACGTAATTCATATATACGCTGTCGAACATCTCTATGCCGGCACTATCTATTACTATAATATACTCGAAGTAGAGGCTATGTCCGTATAGGCACCGCTTATACTATCTAGTCTCGACGTTATTGAAGTAGTTTACGGAGGTCTAGCCGATTATAGCGGGTAGAGCGTTAACATTCGCGTAGACGTTCACTATCGCCTTAGACTTCTTACGTATATTAAAGTTATATTCGAAGGAGGCGCGGAGGTAATCGTTGTTAATAAGCCTATCGAAAATAGGAGGTCGGTTCGAGGCGCTAATCTTACTTAAGTGTTAGTCGTTATATACTACGCCTTAAGTTATAAACATAATTTTGGTGTTTACTAGAGGTGTTAGAGAAGCTGTAATTGTAGAAGGCAGTTCGTGAACTTACTATCGTCGTAAAGACTCTATCTACTAGACATATCCGGGAATTGGAACGGTAGCTACTCTAGCAACGCTATACTAGAGGTGGAGGTAAACGTAGTTTAAGCGAGTTCTAGGCGGTTAGTAGCACGAGATTAGTCGTAGTATTAAGGTTAATATAAGGCTTAGTACGTCGCGCTACAATCGAGTGAAAAATAACCCGTAGCTAAGCCGTGCGTTTATATAAGCTATACTTAACTTTAGCCGGATATCTTTTTAGTACGTGTTAGGCTTTTGAATTAGCGTTAATCTAGCGGTAAGTTACGAGTCTAGGACTAAGAAAGGCCCTTAACCCCGATATATCCTTATACGCTTCCTAGTCGTGTTTACTTCCTCGTTAGCTATTATAGTTCGCTTACTACGTGCTTTCGCCCTCGCTTCCCTAATCCGTTGCTCCTTACGCTTATACGTATCTAACGCTATATTAGCCTCCTAGTTCGTCTCCTATAGGAAGTTATAGGACTCGAAGTCGGCGGTATTATTAATATACCTCTCCCCTTCTAGTACATTCTCGTCGACTAGCATTATGTGGATGCTATAATATATCGATAGTAAGGAGTAGAACCGCCGCCCTTAGAGGATACTACGCGTTGCCGCCTTCCTTCGAGGCTTAATTATCGTTATGCCGTAAATCCGATCTAGAAGACTATATACATCCTTAGGTTCGAAAAGCTCGACGAAGGCTACCTAGTATATAGGAGCTTTCTATATCTTACGCCTCCTCTCTCTATACACGACGTCCCTTATCGTAGTATCTATTACTACTAGTATTTGGGTATCGTCGCGGATCGATACTACGTAGCGAAGTTATGCCGGTAACTACCCTTTAAAGGCAATACCGTTATAGGACCCGTCCGGTCGCACGCGGTACTTATATACCTATAAGAAGTCGTATCGCGCGTTACTATTAATGTTCTACTAGTTCGGCACGCACCTAACGTAATCCTCGCCTAGTGCTTCTATATTATCGCCAACCTTACCGGTCCGTTTCTAGTATCTTAATCCTCTATAGAACTATACTATTAAGTCGTCCGCCTATGTATTATCTAGCTCTAGCATATTAGGCTCTTTAGTATTCGTTCCGTTCCCTCTTTACTCCCTTACGAATACGGCTAGTAAGCGCCTAAAGTCTCTCGCTATGTCCCTCTCGAAGTGTATTAGAACTATACTAACCTTAGTCCACGTCTTGTTACTATATTCTCTTTAGCATTTCGAGGCACTCTATCCGAATAGAATCTCCGGCGGCCGAGGTCTAATAGGCTCGGTCGTATAGACTAATTGTTCTATTCGCTTAAGTAGTGTTACCTTACGAGCACTATAGCCGATATCGAACTATGCCTATATGTTTAATATCCGCTCGTAGGCGTTTATTACCTAATCCTCCTACCCGGCCTTCCTATTAGTTATCTCGAAGGGCCTCTTTACAAACTTAATATATTTATGTTCACTATAGTTAGATACGAGTTCTAGGGCGTTGCCGAAGTTAATAATCTACTCCGGGTAGTGCACTATAGAGTAGAACTTTGGGAAGTTAAAGGTGCCGTCTTCTCTATCCCGCTTCTATTTCTTAGTCTCCCTATATTTGCGGAAGCACTCTTTATATTAGTTTATCTGGAATAAGGCTAACTATATGTATCGGAGGGTGTCGTCGTCGTAGCTCGTATAGCTAGCGAGAAGAATAAAGTCCACTATCGCGCGCACGAACTAGAGGGCATCGATCGTACCTACTTCTTCGAGTAACGGTATAAATACTAGTAGCATCGCGCGTAGTAGACTCTTCTATTCCTTCCCTATCTACTATTTAACTTCGGTAAACTAGCTAAAGACGCGTAGGTCGGTATGCACTAGGATTATTACGAATCGCTTATTAATAATTAAGTCGACGATAAGCTATATATTTGCCTACTCCTTCTATCGCTTAAACGTATCCTTAGCCCGTCGGAAACGCTTCGTTTGTCTCGTAGGTATCTATTCCTCGAGTAGGTCTCTAACCTAGCCCGTTGTGTGTATTAGTACGCCCTTAAGTAGCTAATATAGGATGTCGACTGTTAGGGAACGGTGTATATTAACACCGGGATAACCGAACGTAAAATAGTCGATGTTATAAACACCCTATATCCCCGTCTTCTCTATCTTCCGGTAAGCCGCGCGTACGTTATATATAAGCTTCTACGTATAAGCTACTATCCGCGGTAGTGCCTAGACCTCTAGGTCTTTACGCT
>JALRMM010000243.1:0-56025 GCA_026122155.1 Zymoseptoria crescenta | reverse complement strand
ATACGTTACGTAAGCGGCATTCGCCGCTACGCTCGGCGTCGTGTTATCTAACGACCTCTCCTAAGGTTACGAGCTAGGCTATGCCTTAGCTTTCCCTAACACTAGCTAGTAAGGCGCATAAATAGAATATCGTTATCCTTCTTATAAATAGGGAGGCTAAGGGCAATAAGGCGACATTCGAGCGACTAAGAGTTAAGGCGGAGTAGAACTACTACGCTTAATAAGCGTTAGAGCGTATAAGATTAGAATCGCTAGACCCCGATGTTACTAGCCTACCTTATCCGATTAACCTTATTAACTCTCCGGCTCTAGGGGATCCTCGTTTCTATAAATATTAATAGTAGGTCGAAGCCGCTCGGTAGGAAGCTATTAGGCCGAAGCTAGCTACGAACTTAGCTAAGAGGCTAGAAGTAATAGGACTACTATTAGGGGAACTAGTTACTAGACCGAGTAAGGGCAAGGGTAGAGCAATTAAACCCCTAGGCCCAATAACGAACGTACCTACGAACAAGGCTCTAAATAATAAGGAGCTACTACCGCCTCCTTATTAGCTAACGATCGATCTTACTATATCGCTAGTACGTTAGGAAGCCGTAGCTATAAGGAATAAGAAGCTAGCGGTAGTAAAGGATAAGGAGCTAGCGGTAGTAAAGGATAAGGAGCTAGCGGTAGTAAATAATAGCGACGATAAAGGCGAGTATAGCTTCGATAAAGCGGAATTCTTCGTAGATAGAGTATTTAATAATAAACGGTTCGGAGATAGCGATAGAGAGGCTAATAGGACGCCCCCTCTACTACCTTAAGGTAGCGATAGAGAGGCTAATAGGACACCCCCTCTACTACCTTATTTATAGGTACGTTCGGACCTACGTTCGCTAGCGTTATTAACTATATAACTAAAGTAGAAGAAGTAGCGGAAGGCGTTCCTATTACTACCTCCGGCTTTGCTAGCTCCGGCTTTACTAGCTCTACCTCCAGCTTCCGTAGGCCCTTATAGTAGGAGTAGTAGGCGCATTAGACTGCTAAAGAAGCTAGCTAAGAATATACTAGAGAAGCGTAAACTATAGATATCTTATATATAGTTGTTAAATATAGTTGTTCGTTCTATGTTAAATTATCTCCGCGGTACCGGCGGCTATATATAGGGGGTCTAGGGCGCGCATGTATATACTAGGACTACTAGCTTTTGTTCTTAGTATATAGTTAGTATATTCGAGGTAATATAGACGATTTTAAGGTCTTGCCTTAGGAGAAATGCTAATAAGAGCACGAATAGGTGTAGAATGCACCCGAATGTGCTTACACAGGCATGTCTTAGCGGGATTTCGCGCTAACACGATTTTCGGAAATCGGGAAATGCGGAATTCGACCGGTTGGCCACTCTGGAGCTTCGTCAGCTTGAACAAGCTGCTCCTTCCCGAACGTCCGACTCTTCTGCAGACATCTCCACGATCCAGGTCTACCGCTACGGCCACGGGATCGACGCTCCCTGCAAAGTGAGATCATGCGGTCTGGCGTAGCGACAGGATTCCTCCGATGGCTATGGCTTTGAACGATGGCGACCGCTCGACGTACGCGAATTTCGGAGGTTTGTTCCATTCATGCACGGATCGCCGTCTCATCACGACGCTGACACAAACGTCTCGGCAGGGCTCGTGCTGGCAATGCCGAAAGAAACGCGTGAAATGCGATCTGTCTAGACCATCGTGTGGACGTTGCGGCGATGAGCAGTGTAGCTATGGGGCGCCGCCTGTCAAGTGGGTTGGTGGGACTGCCCTGCGCGGTCGTAATGCTCCGGGTATGACTGCCGGTGCTGGAAGTGGCTCAAGTTCGTTGTCGATGGTGACAACAAGCAGAGCGCATCCTCGCAGTCTTTCGATGCCGACATCAGCCCGCCGATCTTCCACGATTCTGTTGTCGCCGTCCTCACTTGACTTGGACGAATATTCGCTCGTCGGTCACTTCAGTACTGCAGTGCTCCCTCGGTTCCAGCTCGGAGGAGAATCCATTCCGGTCGACTGGAAACTCGTCAACAGCAAGGATGCACCACTCCAGCAGACAGTTCTGGCAGTTGCGAGGTCTCATCATTCGTTCCTCTCAAAGTGCGGCGGCATGAGCGGAACAGCTTTGGTGCGAAGGGAAGCACGTCATGCTGCAATCACCAGCTTTCGCCAGCGGTTGGCGCTCGGAGTGGAATCCGACGATGCGGCCAAAGACTTGTTCACAATCACCATCTTGCTTTGTATGTTGGATGGCATGATCGAGCCGAGTAAAGATTTGAACGCGTGCTTGTACCATTTGAAAGGCGGGTTCGCGATGCTCAACCGATGGACCAACACGACGACCAAGATGCTTCAGGAACAAGGGCTCCGAGCTCATTTGTTGTCGGTCTTCGCCACCATGGACTTGGTGCATGCTTGCCTGTCTGGCGAGACTCCATACTTCGAGTCCTCAATATGGCCCATGTTTGGCAACGTCCAAGCATGGTGGGGCAAGCTTCCCGACGGTGATAGATTCCTCGCTCTTCTAGACATTCACACACGCATGGCTACGCTGGGCAGTGCCATGAAGTCACAGTCCGCAGGAGCAGAACTTCCGCCACTGATCGAAGAATCTATCCCAGCATTCGAAACCTCCTTGCTAGCTACCCCATATGGACCATACTCCCTCGATAGTGCTGATTTGACTGCCCAGAAATGGGACATCTTCTGTACGTTCTACCAAATCTCCGGATTGATCTATCTCGAACGTGCTCTGCGACGCCGACCGCTCGACGACGGCAGAGTCCAAGCACTCACCCAGCGCGGTGTGTCTTTGCTGGCTAAGCACGTCCTACCTGGCATGCTCTCACATTGTGTCATCCTCCCGATCCTCGTCATCGGCGCGCACTGCATCGCAATCGACGACCAACGCATCATTTCCAGGGCGTTGTCGCCGTCGCTCTCCTACCTTTCATTCGGCAACCTTCCTCTGATGAACGATTTCCTGAAATCTACCTGGGCCGAGGACAACATGCAAGCTTCATGGTGGGATTTGTTTGGACCGATCGCTGATAAGACATTCCTTTTCTGAACCCTTCGAAGGGTTCATGCTAGCTGTAATTCTACGATCGAAACGCCGCATCGCAATTATCTAGCAATCTCTCGATACCTCGAGCCACGGCCTTGTGCGTGCTCTTCTGGCGCGAGAGCATCAACGAACGATCGCCGTTCAAGTTCATCGACCGTCCAGCTTATTGATGAACACAGTTAATCACTTGGTAGTCGACGCAAGGTAGCAAGATTCGTGGCAACGCTATTCCCTACGGCGTAGATATGTAGACGAGAGATGCGCTCAATTGAAATCTGCATGATCTGCAACAGAATGCATGGCCGTCGCCGCGAAGTGAGTTGGCAAGACGCGTGGGGTCGGTCGGTCCCGCCGTGAGCGAATGCCGATGACGGCACGGCGTCCCTTGTCTTTTGGTCTATAAGCATAGGTCACGTTATTAACACCTGGCCGACCAAGACACCTGTTTGTCGTGGAGAGTCTTACAGAGCATCCTCCACAACCTCTCGAAGAACAGCATACACCTTGCGCCAACCTCGAAAATCACGACTCGTCGAATCAGTTTCGCGGGCCCGAGACAACAACTGCCAAACCAAGCATACTTTGGCTTGCGCCTTCTCCAAGAGTGTTAAACACGCTGGGCCATTATTCACTGGAAAGAACACTCGACAAAGGCCACCGGCTATGCAGAGGCAGTAGCCCAGAGACCGACCCACATTCACGATACGATTCACAAGCAGTGGCTCGCGACATTTTCAATAGTGACGGACGCTCCGAGCCACTGTCTCCAAACACCACTCGATCACATTCATTCGTCAGCCTGGGAAACATTCTCCGACCACCTGCTTCTCGAAGAGTCACGGTTATTAAGCTCGCCAGTTAGAATATCGGGCACACGACCAAATACACTCCTCAGACTGAGACCACACGCACAATACTCAAGCACACGACCTCAACATGGCTGCGGTCATGGGCGGAGATGGCGGTCTCGGTCAACTGCCTCTGGAGCAGTGGTTCTTTGAGATGCCGGTGTGCACAAGATGGTGGACTACAGCGACGGTCATTACGGGTGTACTCGTGCAATGCGAGATCCTCACACCTTTCCAGCTGTTCTATAGCTTCCGCTCCGTCTTCCAGAAGCAACAGGTAAGCAGGGAACAACCGCACCAACTTCTCTTCAGGCGCCAATAACAATTGGGATGGCTTATGCTAACATTCTCCTCTCTTCATCCAGATATGGCGACTAGCAACGACATTCATATACTTCGGCCCGCTCTCCCTCAACCTCCTCTTCCACATCTTCTTCATCCAACGCTACGCCCGTATGCTTGAGGAATCCGCCGCTTCCGTCGCTCACTTCACCTGGCTCCTTGCCTACACCACCATTACACTTCTCTCCATCGCGCCGATGTTCAGTCAAGCCTTCCTCGGCACCACCCTCAGCAGTACACTCGTCTACATCTGGTCGAGGCGGAATCCGGATACAAGACTGAGCTTTTTGGGGTTGATGACATTCAAGGCGCCATGGTTGCCATGGGTTTTAGTGGCTTTTAATGTGGTGCTGCATAGCCATTGGCCGAAAGATGAGTTGACTGGTATCGTGGTCGGACACAGTAAGATGCGCAATGCAGGCTTGGAAGACAAAGAACTTGACATGCTGACATGCTACGACAGTATGGTACTTCTTCAACGACATCTACCCTTCCACGCACAACGGACACCGACCAATGGACCCGCCACAGTGGTGGATACGCCTGTTCGACGGACAGACGGTACTGCCCGCCGAGTCCGATGTGCAAGCTGCTCCGATCAATCGGGATATCGTTGCGCCTGCGGTGCCAGAGGTCCAATAGAGAAGTGCACTTTGAGCGAGCGAGCAAGCAAGCGATTTTTTCAAAAAATTCGCGTTTTCACATTCTACGATCTGGTGTCCTATCCTGTTGTTCCACATCTCAAGATCTCAAAGGAGCGACAGTGCCCTTGAATCATCGCACAGAGCACCAAGAACGACCCATTAACAGGAGTCTCATTTCATTGCATCGCATGTGGGTCTAGTGCTGGCTTTCTAATCGCCGGCCCATTCCTGAGCTCGATGACAAAAATAACACGTCGTGCAAGCGAAGCCTGCCCATCCGAAGACCACTCATCGCTGTCAACCCGCTCCACAACTCGGTCGGAAGAACCCGGCATCCACCGCCCAAGCCAGACTGTTAAACTCCTGCCACAGTCCCTTCACGACCCACTCGTCCTCTCCGTCCTCCACGAAACCCTGCACAACCTGCATGGCCGCAATTCCAATCACTTGCTCCATCGCACCCGTACCAGTCACCGGTGTAACACTCCTCCACCTCACAGTCACCGAGTCGCACCCAAACCACACATTCAACACCTCAAACGGCATACTTGCCGCATGACTCTGACCAGCCTCGAAGGCCGCGCGAGAGGTGAAGAGTGGTGATCCGAGGGACGAAGGTCCGGATGGACAGCCTCCGTTCATGAGGCTGGTGGTGCTGTCAGAGTAGGCGGTGAAGTCGGCATGAAGGTAGCTGGCAGCGGAGGTGTTAGAGTAGGTTGTCATTAGCGAGCCGAAGTTGGAGGCTATGATAAGGGCCGAGGCGGCAGAAAGACAGATCTGCTCCACGTCTACGGTCGAGCGGGGTGTTGGGCGAGCTGCGGTATGAAGGGTTAGAGAGAGGAAGGCGAGGAGGAAGGGAAACATGAGCATTTGGGAGGTTGCAAAAGCCAGTTTTGTGGAACGGTTGAGTGAGCACCTCGATGCGCTGCTAAACCGAATGTTTGGCAGCGGGTGGAACAGAAGAAAGACAACGACGAAGGTAACGGGTGTTTGTCGACCTTGAATTACCTCAATCGACTATGAATCTGATCACATCGAACAATCTTGGACTGATCTGCTACGATGAAGATGGCTATCGTCAGACCCACTCATATGAGCCTTCAATTTGCTGCGGAAGCTAGAAAGTATCGGTCACGATACATGAGCGATCAGAACGACACGCATGCGAGAGTGGAAGATCACAGGCAGCACTTTCTTACTGGCACAAACCTCCTGAACTCATGAGCTTCGCACGAATGGTCTGGTTGCTCTCTTCCCTGGGCCATCCTCCTTTGAGTTGAGTGGAGGCATTATTGTGTGGATCTCCACTCCTACTCACTTCCGCTCATCTCATCCGTCGGACCTTCGATCATATGGCCAGCCATGCTTGCCTGAGCTCTCACCGGACTGCCGCGGTCGAAATCTTCTCTCGAACGGAACGAAGCTCACAGCTTGCGAGTACAACGATCCCGCGGCGCACTATGACAACAAATATCCTATTCCTGGCATCGAATTCATCTCAAATGGATCGTCTGCCTCGATAAGGCACGGAGCCAGCGCTTCGATGCCTTGACACTTTTCGAAGCCCAAGCACGCTGTTCGAACCTGAACCGTCGGCGATCTTCGAACTGTAATCAACAATCTATATTGGGACAGTCCAACCGATTGTACGCGTGACGCTCGTTCAAAGCCTGTCTGTGACCGGCTTGACTTGGCCTCCATCGCGTCCCATCTCATAACTTCCTTACAGTACCGCGTATCCAAAATTAGCGCTGCCGTTATTCATGCCAGTGCCTTGATTCGGCAGTGATTGCCAATTTCTCGAACTTCCATCGGCTCAGTCATGTGGTAAGTTCTCCGCGGACCACATACTCTTTGCTATGACAATATGAAGTGTATAACTGTTCGTTGGAAGTGAGTTAAAGATGTTCGTTTGGTATGAGAGAGATTCCAAGAACGCCTGTCGAGACAAAACGTCCTTTGGTCTACGTCCTTGCATTTTCCAGCAAGGCTCCGATATCGCGTGTCAGGATTTCGACTCGGGTTTCGGATTCCAGGTTGTTCCTAGTCACACATTGCCGTGAAGTCCCGGTTCGTTCGTGGCCGAGCAGTCATATAGTTGGGGAGCCACCCGTCCAGTCCCTCTTTCATACTGCAAGCTTCCTACCAGATCCTAAAGCACGAAGACCATCAACCGAAACCTACACCACCTAACATCATGCATCTCACTAAGCTCGTCGCGGCGATCTTGATCGGCTTCGTGGCACCCATGGTTGCAGTAAGATCCTGCCAACCTCCACCGAACCTCTTGTGTGCGATTGCTGACGGGGACTTCGTTTATTGATAGGCATGTCCACAGGACTGCGCAAATATGGCATGCCCAGGTAGCCAGGCGTACTGGTAAGTCCATCCGCTCCTCGTACGACGTACTTTGCGTGCTCATGCTGACCACGCTTAGCGCTCAAGACGACACATGCCAATGCACTTGGTAAAGCCGTGCAATACGCACGCGGATCACTTTTGCATGAACCCACGGAAAGCGACCGCAAGAGTGTGCCATGGCAAGATCGGGAAACGTGTAAAGGCAATGGATTGGATCTGGGAATCGTCGAACAGTGTCCCTACAGAGTCGCAATGCATCAAAGGCTTGTTGACACGTCTTTGAATGAACTTTCACCTGGTGATTGCAGAATGTTTGCGGTTCCCGTTTTCAAACGAACGAAGTGTCTTGACAGGTTTGAAGCAAGGCTCGTGTCTCCCGTATGGAGCCATCGTTGCTAGACTCCAGAGCTCCACAGTGGCAGTCACTTTTCCCGTGTCGTTTTGTTCTGGCGATGTCGATGATTGAGAGGAGTAACGTAGAACTACCTAGTCTAAACACGTTCATCAATGTCTTCGGCGACAGTATCTCCCGGATGCCTCGGCCTGTCGAACATCCGGGACCGCATCTTTGAACAATTCACAACTTCGCTCGTCTTACAACACATATCAATCCACATTCTTTCAAGACCCAGGCTCGCTTAGCACATCATACACATCATATAATAATATAGACACCCGACTGCTCCCAGCCCGGCCCGACCCAAGCGAACCACAAAATGCCGAACGAGCTCGAGTCGAAATCGCCATTTCTTCGGGAACCGTGGCTCGCATCTCAGCTTCAGACTCCCAACACCGTCTTTCGTATCTCCCCCTCTCGCGATCCGAAAGAAAGCACCGAAGACAGTCTCTTTGCCGAGATCCTCAAGACCGACCGCACAATCCAGTCGTGTCTGTCATTCTACGTGGACAATGGAGCGACTACAGGAGATGGGAGCATAGGCGAAGTCACAACCTTGATCGCAATGGGCAATGGCATGAACGGACATCCTCAAATCTTACACGGTGGAATCACCGCTACTCTCATCGATGAGTGCATGGGAATCTTCCAGTCTGTCGTGCATTCGCACCGGGTCGGTCAGACGTCTCTGACGCTGCAGAAAGGGCTCAGCAAGGACGGTGGGGATGACCAATTTGTGGGTACGTTTACCGCGGAGTTGAAGGTGAGATATCTGGCGCCAGTCCGTACGCCAGGCAGTGTGGAAGTGAAGGTTAAGGGAGTGAAGAAGGAGGGCAGAAAGCAGTGGCTGAAGGCTGAGATGAGGCAGTGGGTCGGCGAGCACGATGGTGGTGGCAAGGCGGTCCTTGTCGCTGATGGAGAGGCGTTGTTCATCAAGCCCAGGGCGGCGAAGATCTAAGAATTGGAAAGAGAACGGAATACCCTGTAACAAACTGGTGATGTAGCGATCACAGATTGGTCCCGCTCACGCGACAGCCAATATGCTCCGAGCTACCTCGTTCGGCGCTCTGGCGAATTCCATTGATCTGATCGCGAAGCATGAGTTCGCATGCAGACTGCGCTGACGAAGACGAAACCAAGATCGTAGCCGCGGCGGGGGTGCTGCACCATCTATGTGTACCAATCCAATCCAGAGCCGAAGGGGCAGAAGAAGCGGCAAGAGCACCGGGAAGGCACACAGGACATCGAAGAGCGAAGAGCGTTCAAGAAAGTGTGGCTTCCTCCGTCCTCTTGCTCGAAACTTTGCTTTTCAAGGATCCGGGAGGTGCAAGTCATGCCGTGCAGGGTGATCCGGTGCATGGAGGTGCATGGAGGTGCATGGAGGCACGCAAGCACCATCAGACGCCGCACGCAGACTGTGGTCCAGACGACAATTCCAATTCGGCCGCCGCCTCGATCAACATGGGCGTCTCTTTGGTGGACAACGTCCGCGGGACAGCTACCCGCACCCCTATTTGGCATGTCCTGTACGCTTATCTGTACGGCTCCAAGGCAGTGCCACCAGACTAAGTATGTTCAGCTGCACGCCTGGCATGCCGCTCTGCATATCAGTAGCACACT
Source organism: Zymoseptoria crescenta (assembly GCA_026122155.1). Taxonomy (NCBI): domain Eukaryota; kingdom Fungi; phylum Ascomycota; class Dothideomycetes; order Mycosphaerellales; family Mycosphaerellaceae; genus Zymoseptoria; species Zymoseptoria crescenta. The sequence continues at coordinate 46,744 of JALRMM010000243.1, read as the reverse complement.
GACCTGGGGTTATCGTCAAGTTACCTTCACGCCTTCCTGTCCTCATACCTGCACGCCTATCTACTGTGTCCTCTTGACTTATAAGCACGACTCTGCTCGTTGTCTCGCTCATACTTTCTCCATGGCTGTTACATACCTTCGAGCTGTATGCGGTACATGAATACCGCCTGCTCTGCGTACGATTATGAAGTCGTTCGCGGGTTGAAAGATCTGTTGCCGTCTCTTAGACTCTCCAGTCCTTCCAGCATCGTGCACTAACTGTATCTGGATTGTCCAGCCGACACGCGATCTGCACGTGTGACAATGTGGGGAAACCTTGCCCGGAATCCGAGAAGAGCTTAGGCGAGTACCTCCTAGCTGAAAAAGAGGAGAGATAGCGAACCGTAAAAGCACATCACTTCCTTATCTCGACGCTGCATTGATTCTTATGATGATGAGGGTTGGGCGAGCTTGTTCGGTAGGGCGGCGAGACGCTCATTCTTGAAGTACATCACTCCGCCCTTCCTCTGTTGTCGTCCCGAACTGCCAAAGAGCAATATTCTTTTCTCTGTTTTTTGCTACTCAGCCTGATATTGCTTATCTCAGGTTCGAGCCTAGGACTTTTGGCTGCCGTCCAAGAGCATCACGGGCGAGAGAGCCTACGCCACTATGGATAAACCAGACTACAAACCTCAGGACTTACCATCCTCTACTCTCACCATGACTCCCTCCCACCCCGGCCACGTCACGAGCACGACCTTGACCCGCAAATTCTCAATGATTTCCATGCTGGCTCTCTCCTTCTGCGTTCTCGGAACCTGGTCAACCTTCGCACAAGGTCTGGCATCTGGTCTAACGTCCGGTGGTCCAATCGCCATCCTCTGGGGTCTGGTTCTCGTCTTCATCTGCAACATCTGCGTTGCGGTCTCCCTTGGCGAGCTCTGCAGTTCTATGCCTACAGCTCTCGGCCAAGCGTACTGGGTGCATCGACTGTGGAGCGGAGGACGATTTATGAGCTACATGTGTGCTTGGATCAACACCTTCGGTTGGTGGACGTTGACGGCTTCGCAAGTGGCATTCATGACGGACTTCATTCTGGGACTGAAAGTGCTGTTCGAAGAGGAGTGGAGGCCGGCGGGTCGAGGATGGGTGAGATTCTTGCTGTATGTCGGAATAACGGTAGCGTTGACGCTGGTCAATGTTACGGCTTGTAGAAGGGACCGGATTTTGCCGATCTTCAACAATTTCGTTGGAGTGTGGTTCGTGGGGTTGTTTTTTGTCTTTTCGCTATCTCTGTTGATTGCAGTGGGTTCGAAGAGCGGGCAGACGTTCCAGTCGCCGGGATTTGTGTTTGGAAGATGGGTGAACGAAACGGGATGGAACGATGGAGTGGTGTGGTTCCTTGGGTTGCTGCAGGCGGCGTACGGGCTCACTGCATTCGATGCGGTCATTCACATGGTGGAGGAGATGCCTATGCCGAGAAAGAATGGGCCGAGGGTTATATGGCTGGCCGTATTGTGCGGCGCTGTGACAGGCTTCATCTTTATGGTTGTCTGTCTCTTCTGCATCCAGGATTTACCGATTCTGCTGGATGGTCCGACGGGACTGCCATTCATGGAGCTCGTCCGTCAAACCGTCGGGCTACAAGGCGGAGCTGCACTTCTTAGTCTCTTCGTATTCAATGGCCTCGGCCAAGGCGTCAGCATCGCCACGTCTGGAAGTCGCTTGACATGGGGCTTCGCTCGGGACGGCGGTCTTCCCTTCAGCGGATTCTTTTCCTTCGTCGATCCGGTGTGGAAGGTCCCTGCCCGTGCTCTCTGGTTGCAAGGAACCTTGATCGGGCTCGTGGGAGTGCTTTATCTCTTTGCGGAGAACGTGCTGACAGCCATCCTCGCCGTGAGCACCATTGCGCTGACGATCTCCTACGGCATGCCAATTCTGACTTTGTTGCTCGTCGGTCGGGAAAAGATGCCACATGGAGGGGTGTTCAAGTTGGGCAAATTCGGACCGGTGGTCAACTGGATCAGCGTGATTTACTGCGCTGTCACAACGGTGTTCTTCTTCTTCCCTTCGTCGCCGAGCCCGACACCAGGCGACATGAACTACGCAATCGCTGTCTTTGGAGTAATGTTGGTGGTAGCGCTTGGTTTCTGGACCATCATGGGTCGCAAGACATATTTGAAGACAGACGACTCAGCGATGCGAATGGAAATGGCGAGAAGGTTGGAAGTGGACGAGCCTATCGGAGAGGTATGGAGCAAAGAGTACTGAGAGAGTACAGGGCACACATTCATCAAAATTCGTTTCATTCAACGGTTTGTTCCAATTCCAAATAACGCCGTTGAGCTACGCTGCTATCGCCTCATAGGAAATCCTCTCATGGTCGACCGATGATCGTGAAGGCCTGATAATGCTGCTGTTGGCATAGCACGCCGGCTTGCCTGTTGAGAGCGATGCAGCTGCTCTGATGTGCAGCGATTCGTGATGTGACTTGCATCATCGTAGGTGATGAAGGAGGTTGCTCCATCGCCAGCAGGTGGGCTCCGACAACGCCGGTAGGCGAGGTTGTTCCCGCAAGAGCTGAGCGAGGGTGTCAGCAGCTTTGCTAGTCATTCGACGAGTGGAGGAAACTAACTACTCGTCCCTAACAGCCTTCGCCTCATCATCTTACTCGTCCATCGAAGCCAGGGCGGCAGCAGCGATCTACATCCAGAAGGGCCGGTCTTTGGGCAACGTGGTGTCGTTAGCACACATGACGCGGTAGACCTTCTCGATTTCGACACCTGCATGGTAATAGCTCATTTATAGGCAGTCTACCTCCTACTTACTAGTGCGTACGATGTTGTGATCCTTCTCCGGCTTCTGAGCCACGTTGATCCAGAAGTGGTTCGGCTGGTCGGGCGGAAGCTTGAGCTCGTTCTCGCTGACCACCGCAGATGCCATGGCTACGCGCAGCTTCGCATCGGCCATGTCGGCGGTGAAGGAGTACGTGGCTCTTTCCTTGATTGAGACTTCTTGTTTGGTGTACAGAGGTCAGTTCGGTTGCTATAGTGTAAGCAAGCTGATGGTGAGCGGTCGTAGTTGTCGTGCTGAAATCTCGAGGTGACTTATCGAGAGAAGGAGAGACAGGAACAAGCGGTTGGCGAGTCTTGGAGCCTTTCGATTTACCATCTCGCGAGCGGGTGAGAGGGCGAACCTATCAACGCCGGTAGGCAAGGCTGCTGCCAGCAGAGCTGAGAATGCAAGCATTAGTGTCGTTGCTGGGTCGTCTCGCGGGTGGATTGGAACACTTACTCGTCCTTCGCCTTGGCCGCTTTCGCAGCCTCCTCCACGTCGCCCTGCTCCATGGAAGCCAGGGCACCACGGGCCATGCGGACGCGAGAATCGTTGGCGGTCTCAATTGAGTCGTGCTGGCGAGTAGCACGCTCGGCGTCAGCGGCCTGTCTAGCAGCGATAGTAGCCGCTTCAGCGTCCTGGATGGTCCAGATGATGTACGAACGGTCGTCAGGCACCGCGCCGTTGTTCGCGCGCATGGCACGGTAGATCTTCTCAATGCGGGCGCCTATAGCATGTCAATAAGGCTAACGAAGGTGGAAAACCCAGTGTCTCGCTTACCAGTGCGGACGATCTTGTGATCCTTCTCGAGCGTCTGGGAGACGTTGTACCAGAAGTCAGAGGAGCGGGCGATGGGGTTCTTGATCCCGATCTCGTTGACGACAGCGGACTTGATGGCTTCGCGGGCAAGGGCATTGCCCATGTCGGCGGTGAAGGTGTCCATACTTGCGGATGTCAGGTCTTGAGATGTGGTACAGGGTGATGTTTTGAGAATTCAAAAGGAAAGACGTAGAGGAAAGAGGTAGATGGTCGTTCGAAGAGCGTTCACAAAGCAGATACGAGTCTCGATCGGCCATTCACTCGCGTTTTCCACATAGACAAGGTCTGGCGCAAGGTGAATTGCGACAATCACAACATTTCGTGTATTTACCTTTTACATTTGTATTAGAAGTTCAGAGTTCGGCTCGTGCTCTCCCTCGATGTATGAAAAATTAATACAATACTGTACCATGTCTTCCCTCAGTCAAGAGCGCTACCAAAAAAGGGTCAAGCTTGGAGTTTTTACTGCTAGAATCGACCAAGGCGCCAACAATCGACACGAAGCAGCTCCAGAAGGATATCAAACCCCGCTCTCGCAAGACTAGAGCTGCTTTCAGGCGTTTACGTGGCAGTATTTTGCGAGTTCCGGATTTATGCATGTGAAAGTCTTGGCAGAGACGTTTTGGGCCCGATGACTGCAGAGCAACGCACAGCGCAAAGCGTTCGCACAAAGAGGCTGAGGCGAACTTGAGGCGAACTTCTGCTTTAACACCGTCGGATCGTAGCAACGCAAGTAATGATTCAACCTTCCGAGCATTAACATCAGGGAAAGAAAAATGAGAGCCTCGACTCGAATCCTGGTGGCCCTGGATCGCGAGACAGACTTGTGCCAAAACAAAAACAGAGACCACTCAGCTAATTTCACCCAGTCGCTACGAGGCAACCCTAGGATCCGCTAACCTTGTGTTTTGTGTCTCTTGGAGGAGATAAAATTCTTTTGCTTATATCACTTCTTTGTTGCCGATAGGCCATCTCCCCTAGATGATCTTCATCCACGAAGATAGTCGTTCCTTTAACGCCAAAGCTATGAATGGCGCTATATCGTAGGTTCAAGCCAACGAACAACGACCCAGTCGCTTCGCCAGAAGTTAAGTAGCTCAGCAGAACCATAAGAAGTCTATGGATTCACCTTGCTCACGACAGGGAATTGCTCAAAGAGACAATGCCGCAATATCAGCAGCTGGTTTACGTAAAGAGCGGGACCGCTTGTCAGTAGATCGGCCATCGAGCTCAACATATGATGAACAGAGGGAGGTGCATGGAGGATCGATCGTTTCTCATATCGAAGCTTACCTTACATCTCAGGAAAATGTCCCATCTTTCAAGGGCCGAACGTGCGATCAGGTTCCAGTCTGCCTGGCCCAAACTTCACGTGAAATTCATGCACAGCATCTCAGCACTGCAGGTTAGTCGATGCAAAGGACTGATTAACAAGACAAGGCAGGGAGCTTTGTGGTAGTCGATATAACGCACTATGGTTACGATAAGAATACACTATGAATACATGCAGACCTACGCTGCGGAAAAAGAAATCGGGCTCGAACCCAGGTCGCCCCTGATTCCTGGCACGTTCGTAAACAAAGGAGCAAAAAAGAACCATCTCAGCTGGAATTCTCCGTCAGGCTTTCAAGCACGCGCTAATGAAGCTATACTCGTACGCCTTAGCCTGCTCACATCATCACACAGCATCTGAGTCGCATTGGGAGTCTCTCCATGTTTCCTGTTGCATGCTTCTCTCGCCTAGCTCGCTCTGATTTCTTTGTTATCACTTCCTCCCGCCTGTCGCACAATCTGCTCCGGTAATTTCTCACAGCAGCCAAGGCCGACGCGCGATCTCCTCTTGCGATAAGCTCGTCTGCGTCTGGCACTGGCTCCACCGGCACAGTTGCGTTGTCGTTGCTGGAGCGAAGCTGCTTTTTCCTCTTGGTCTGCTCGTTTCGCAATTGAGCCTCGGAGACAAGCTGCCGGCAGCGTTCGGTGCATTGCTGGTACTGTCGGTCGGGACAGGTGGCTAGGAAATGCTCGAGGGAAGCGAGAGATGGTTGCCGGACAGGTGGCTGGGCCATTGCTTGGGTTGGAGTCTTTTTCTCGCAAGTCCAGAACCGGAAGGAGTTCGTCAATCGACGAGTCGTCCTAGCTTGGGAGGGATGCAGTATCGGTGAAGCTTTTATCTGGCTTCATTCAAGTCCCAAGGGCTTCACGATCGTGTATGTTTGCGATCGAAGTGCTCCGGTGAATGGGTCCTGACCAAGAGCCATTGAATGCGACCGAGAGTTGGGCCGTCGAGACAAAACAGACATACCTCAAGATCGAGCGGTATCGCAATCAGACAGACAGAACCACTGCCGCAGCCATGCCTATTCCACCTGGTCAAAATCCCTTCTTCCTGACCCGCTCTCAGGACGTGACCAACGTGGTACCTGCAAATCAGTCTTGCCATCAGTCAAATCGACAGACCGCCCTTCCACCGCAAGCTTCGGTTGGGGATCCCCACGTTCGCTCGCACCCTGTTCATTCTGCCGGCGTGCCACTTTCGCATCGCCCAGTGAGTCATTCTCACCAGTCTGCTGCGGTCTTCCATCAAAGCTCCCCAGGCCCCATGCCTAGCCGCAATGTGAACCAGGGACAATGGGGAACGCCAATCGGCAATCCCGGCGGCCGTTTTCCATGGAGAAACATGAAGCCTAGGCATCCTACGCCAAAGCCTCCAACATTCAGCGAACAGATGGGTCGGATGAATGCGAACTATCGCTATCCGCACCCACCACCGCAGCCACCGAGAGCAAAGTCAGCCAAGCAGCGCAATATGACTCCCCTACAGGAAGCAGAGGCTAGATCGCGAGCAGAATGGTTGCCAGGGCCGAACCAGGGCTGGAGGCCAAATGGACAGACGAACCAGTCGAGTGGACAGTGGAGTTCGCATGGACCAGGAAGACCCCCTCGCTCGAAGAAGCAACGCAAGCAGGATCGCAAGGCCGAGCTTGCAGAATATGAGAAAGAACTCAGGATGAAGGGAAGCTGGGGCGACAAGAAGAGTCGCTGTGTGATCATGTAGCCAAGCGGAGGTGTATGCCAACGTCTTTTAGCATTGAGTAGTCAAGCTGCTGCGATTCGAACAGTTGTCATAGCCGTCTATCGCTCCACAGTGTGGGAGATAGACGGCCGCAGTCTGACAATTGCCAGGCAGCGAGGGACAGAATCAACTTTTGAGAATGACCACCTTAGCCTATCGCCCTCTGTCAACTGTGACTCCGCCTGCGTGCTGAGAGCAGACGCAGAGATGCTGGGATCTTTGAAGCACATGGTATTTTCGAAAGCGCGGACGTGAACGCAACGGCCTAGTCGGTGGGAAGGCGGGAGAGTTCTTCATTGGCAACGAGCGAGAAGCGAGCCGGGAGAGTGACGGCATCGCCTCCATTCTCCCACTAAAAGCGAATACACACAACAATCCAGGTGCAAGTCGTGCTGTGCATTTTGAGCCGGGCTAAGAAGAGCTGGATTGTTCAAGAACATCGCGGATCAAGGTAATTCCGATCGACTAGGGCGCCAATAAGCTTCGCGCTAACAACGTCATTCTCCGGAGTGAGGTGAACTTTTCTGGAAGCTCCAATGCGCAGAGCATCAACAACAACAATATCGCCATACCACTCACCATGGCTCTCGAACCACTTACCGCTGCTCCTGTCCTGAGCGACTTCACACTTCTCAACGAATACACCTCACAAACACCCGGCACCTTCTTCGGCGGGCTCCCAGTCCTCCACTTGCACGCTCCCTCCGCAACAATCAAGCTCCAATCCTCTGACGCGGCCACACATCCCGAGTTCACTACTCTCGCCGATCCCTCCACCAGCTCCGCGCTGACCGAGGGACCGCTCCTCATCCCTTCCATCGACATCTGGATTACCTCCCGCGCACTTCTCCTCTGGTCGACAGCACAGTCCAAAGGCCTGACAATACCTTACCCGGTCATCACAGTCATGGCGCAAGACCGGACGGAAGTTCTGCTCGAGCTCAACCTCTCCGCTCCGGATGCATCAGACGAAGAACTCGATTTCCTACAACTGCGCCTCATCGCGAACGAGGTAACACACCACGCAGCGGCAACAGCAGATGCAGCAGGAGGAGCCAATGGCACAGCAGAGCAAGCAGGCGATGCGTCGGCAAAGAAAGTTTTCAGAGCGATCTCAGATTGTCAAGAGTTGAATCCTGATCCACCGGCACAAGGCGAAGACGGCGAAGAAGGCGAGGATGGAGGCTTTGATCCCACGGCTCCTGGAGCGACGGGCTGGATCACGAGCGAGAATATGGCGGACTTCATGGATGAGAATGGGGAGTTCAAGATGCCGGAGGGCATGACAATCATAGGTGGAGAAGAGGGAGAAGAGGAGATTACAGAAGGAGCACAGCAGAATGGTTTGGGTGAAGGTGCAGGCAGGAGAAGAACGGCGGATGAAGCCAATGGCGATGCGCATGAAGGTGCAGAAGGAACGAATGGTGAGGAGAACAAGTGGCAGCGTACTGGTTGATCTGTCGCCTTTCCACATGCGACGGCGGTTATTGCGAGATGGACCCATGTGATAGCGTTCATACCCTAGTCGATCCCGCATGTGATGCCAAAAGTAAGTTCAAGGGAGCATGAGTTCTTTCATATTGTTGCTTCCAGCCTTCACTTTCTTCCAAATTTGTCCGCGATTCACCGACTCCATTCATTGCCCTTCTGCAACCGATTCCATTACGCCATCAACAATTGCCATCAAACTGCGACGCGGCCATCATCATGCTCCATATCCACGACTTCATCATCACCGCGGTTATTGAAGTCATCGAGGAGGGTTTTCCTTTCAACTCTCACAAGGACTTTTGGCGTCAAGTCTCCAAGCGCCTTGCAGAACTGGGCACGAATGAAAGCACCGGTAAGCAGATGATGCGCTGTACGATATTTCTTCCACTGAAGCTTTACAGGTCACTCCATCGTCGTCAAGGGTAAATACCGTGGACTTACAGCTCCTGGTGATTCTGCCGCTAATTTGGTACAATCTTAGGAAATACTGTAGCCAAGAAGTACCAAACCCTCTACAAGAGCGAGGATCCTCCCAGCTTGCCAGATGCCCGCCATTACATTTGGGAAACGCTCCAAAAGAAAAAGGCAGACGTAGAAGGGGAGCGTAGCGAGGCGCAGAATGACAAGGATGAGAATATGGGAGCGGAGGACGCTGAGGTGGAGGACGATGAGATGGAGGATGCTGAGATTGAAGAGTACGTACAATTTCACTCGAGAGCAGAGCCATACTGACGGATATTACCAGTGCTCATACGATGACTCTTGTTATGAGGGGAAAGGACCAAGCATAGGAGATGTCGTACGAGTGGACTTGGCGAGGATGCAGGATGAGGCAGCGGACGGGCTGAGCAGGTGTCGAGGAGTGTCTCTCCACAATTTGCACAGCGTGGAGGCCGACGCCTGTGCCTTGAAGGGCACGGCTTGCTAAAGCGTGGATCTTGCGGAGATAAGGTTAAAGGTTGCTACGAGATGCTCTCGCCGTCGACCATCGAAGGCCAGGTTGGTAGGACTTGTCAGATGAGGAAATACATGCGGCAGCTGGCATCACCACTGATTCCTCCGACTTGAATTTTCAGGAGGCGTGAATGAGTGGGATAGCGACCCGTGCACCCTGCTAGGAGGTAGTACGGCCTGTTATCTTACCTCGACTGGTAAACAGCATATTCCACAACTTGTATACACGGCTAAGTAGCCGCCTGTCCGGTTAGCTCATCTGTACTGCTACCGCGCATATCGTACGAACTTACGTGTACAGCTATTCAGCACGTGCTGCTACTTTACCTGCGCGACAATTTAAGTTCAGCGTCAATCGACTGTTACGACTATCGGTATGCAGTAAATTATCTCGAAACTAGGTATCTATTGAATCGAATATCGGGTATCACTATCCAACACAAACTTCCACCATTGCCTCCTACAAGAGTCTTACATGGTAAATCATCCCCTCAAAAACCCAATCTGATCATACAAACTTCCCGGTGTCCCGACCTCCTCCTTCGCCCCGCCCAGCACTTGGCTCAACCTCTCCGTCCGCCCCTTCGGCGTCGTCAAAGTAGTCGTCACAAGACCCTTCTTCTGGCTCTCCGTCCAGTTCTTCTCGCCATCGTTCTTGCTGGTCGGTGCGAGTTCGCGGTGCAACCCATCAAGAGCCCCAGCAAGGTTACGCTCAAACTCTTTCAGATCCACGGATTCGATGGGATTTGTCTTTTGCGAGGCCTTGTCGGAGTGGGGTTCGAAAGCAAATTCGAAGCCGCCTTCTTCGCCAGGCGTGGTGTGTTCTTCAGCGCCAGTCAATGCGTTCTGGCTTGTGCCGTCTGCCCCGTTCCCAATCCATGGGAGAAGCGGGCTGGGTTCGCGACCTAGACGTGCCCAGTTGCGCGACTCCCGGTTGGGCTGGCTTTGGACTTCGGAGTTCATGCGGCGAAGCTCGGAGATGTTGCGTAGAACGGACTTGGCTGGGGCGGAGCGCGGACCGTGGAGAAGAGATGGTCGTGTTGCAGTCGTTGGAGACTGGGATGGCACGAGGAGGGACGAGACTCGCCTGCATGAGCGGATGGGGATTGGTGGTTTCGGCGAGCCATTGTGGTTCGGCGTCTCGCTAGCGCTGTTGGGTTGAGATGCCTCTGGAGTAGGGTCCTGGGTAGATATTTCGGAAGATGTGCGGGTCGACGGAGAGCTGCTTTGCATGATCGTGGGCATGAACGGTTTGGGGGGTTGGCGTCTACGAATGTGGCGTAGAGTGCTGCTGGAGCGGCGTGGGTTGCGGATGTTGGCCGAAGGCGAACGAGCGGGTATGCTGGGTGGCGACCAGGCTGGAAGGCTTGCGTCGGCAGCGTCGATCACCGAGGGTGGAAGTAATATAGGCATGGAAGCGGAGTTGAGGAAAAGAGAACCTCGCGGAGCGGAAGCGGGCTGCGAGGGAGTGGACGGGAGGCGCGACATGATCTCGCTGGCGTTTGAGCTTGTCAGCTCCTCTTCGGTTGAGTCGTAGGTCTGAGGTAGCGTCTTTGGTGTGGTCTGCCCACTGCGCGGAGAGGAGCCTGCACTTGGCAACTCTCCAGCTGCATCGGCGAAGGGCAAGAACCAAGATCCTCTGCCCTCTGCATTATTCATCTCCCAGCTTTCGGTCGGAGGGCTGGTCGGGTCGTACTCATTTGGCTGGTACGGCAGTGTGATGGACGGCCATGTTGGGTCGTACTCCTTGTCACCTTGATCGGCGCCTGAAGACTTCCTGTATGAGAGTGGTCTGGGCATGCGCGGAGGGCTTGAAGGCAAATCTGTCGGGTATGGAGGTGAGACGGGGGGAATGGGTGAGACGGGTGTCACGGGCGAGCCTCCAGAGCTAGAGGATCTCATCACGAAGCGAGCGACCGGCCTTCCGTTTGCCTCATCATCGTCCGCTCCGAACGTCATAGCGGACACGGGCCGCGACTCGTACGGGGTGTAGTCCATCATCGTGGTCGTGGTGCTGCGTGTTGGGAAAGTAGGAATCATCAGAGCTGGTGGAGAGCTCGAGACAAGGTCTTCTGCATCCACGTCCTCTGGATCCGTCCAAGACCGTGTGGGTGTGGTGGGTGTTAGGGAAGCATGGGCATTCGGGATCCGAAGGCTGCCAGGGAGCAAGCTGTCGGAGTTGTGCTGCCTTGAAGCAGGACGACGAGACTTTGGTACCGCCAATTTGCGGGAGGAAAGCTGCTCTGGCGTGGTGTCCTGAAACACATCGTAGCTCTCCTCACCACCTTCCTCCCTGATGCGACCCATCAAAGTCGCAGGGCTTACCGATCGACTGCGTGCGCCTGGACCAAGGACCTGAGGCGTCAAGGTACTGATGCGGACGCAGTTCTGTCGGCGGTGGCCCTTGCGAGCGTTCGGGCTGCCTTTCAGAGCGCTTGGCTTCGTCGCGGACTGGCTGCCGTTATCCAGCTGGAAGGGGTTGCTGTTGCTGCTGCGAGCGGAGTTGAGGGTGGAGTCTGATGGTCGACGGGTGGGCGAGGCGTTGTCGGCATTTCCGGAGATGTCGCTCAAGACACTCGGGCGGCGGCGAGGGGCAGGAGAGCCACTGGCGGAGACCGAGCTTTGGCGAGGCCTTGATCCACGTTGAGGTGTGGTAATTTTCTGAATGCTGCCCGCGCTGCGCAGGGAGTTGGAGGAAGACACCTGGCTGAGAGTGACACGGTCTGCAGTTGCGATCTCTGCAATGGAAATACGGTTTGGCTGGCGGTTCTCCTCGTTCGAGCTGTTGCTGCCAGTGGAAAGCTTACGCTCAGTAGAGACGGTGCTACCGACAAGGATTATACTTCCACGGATAGAGCCTGGCGACATCTGCATTTTGGTAGCCAGAGGAGAAGCGTCCTGCTCTCGTGATGAAATAATGCCAGGAGCCTGCCAGCGTCCATTGACGTCCTTCAGAGATGCATGATCATCATCAGCAACGACGGTCTCGACAGTCGGGGAGTTCAATCCTTCGCCATCAGCTTTGCGGCTGAGGATTGGGCTGCTGATGAGTACAGAGCTGCTTGTTGAGCCCACACTTGATGTTGACATGCGTGACACACAGACAGGTCGACGCGCGCTGTCTTCAGAAGCGATCCGTAAAGGCGCAATTGTCGGCAGAGGGGGGACCGGTCCGGTAGGCGGTGCGCCCGCGGGTGCTCCCAGACTCCGCGAGCGAGCATGAAGGACACGTTTTGGATAAGCGTTCACCATCTCAGGTGTCACGCCACTCAACTTGTCGGTGTTGATTATACCTTCAGACACAGACCGCGTGGCCTTGATGCCTGTCGTTTCTTGCACGATCCCACTGGGGCGTTGTGATATCCTGATTGCGAGAGATGGCCGAGTGTAAGCTTTGGGGCTGTCTGGCCGGGCTGTGTTGTGCGTCTCGTCGAAGGGGTTCTCCAGCGGAGCAGTCTTCACTGGCAATGGTAGCCGAGGCGATCGTCGCTCACTGACCGGGCTGTCTAACTCCACGATCGAGGAGAGATATTTGTTCCTGGCGAATGGCGTAGGGCGAAGCTTGGAGCCCTTTGGCAGCCCAAGTGTTGATCTCAGACGCTTTACAGGATGCAGAACAACCTGCGGCTCGTGCAAAGACTCGTCTGAAGACAGCGCATCCCACTCTCGCTGCGTATTCGGCATCATCTGATGGCAGCGCACGCTTGGATGGCGGTACGGAATCTGGTCCATCTGACGGATCGGCGAAAGGGTTATCTGAACTCCCTGCTCCATCTCTTGCATGACTCTGCGATGTGCCTTCTTCTTGCGTACAATTACTATTATGATAGCAATCCCTGCGATGCATATTACACCAATGGCAACGCCAATACCCACGTAGAGGGCGGTGTTAGAGGCCGGAGCCGCGGCTGTGGCTTGTCGTCGCGGAAGAGACATTGCGTTGGCCATCTCGTCTGATTTTTCCGTCGTGTCGCTCGGTGGAATCGAGTTTCCAGTGTCCAGTGTCCAGATTATCGTGGTCGTCCGCCCGATCCTTGCGCGCCTAAGCCCATCACCGGACAAATACCGTCAAGTCTGAAGTCCTGCTAGTGGTGGAGGCCGGCAGTGGGAGAAGCGCCAGAACGGAGAGAATTGTTGCGGTGCCCAGGCCCTGAGAAATGCGGGTGTAGCTACCAACAAGAGTGGTGGAATGCGCACAGGAATGTGAACGATATTGAAAGTGAGACAACGAATAAGTGTGGCACGCTTTGCCTGATGCTTTGACGAGAAGGAAGAGGAAGAGACATCGTGAGCACCGTGTCTGGGACGAAATATGGGTGGTTGTCAAGTCAATATTGGAAACCAACGGTCGTGCCATGAAGTCGGCAAGAAGACGTTGCGATTAAAGAAGCGTCTGACGAGCTAGGAAGATGTCAAACAGCACAACCTCGCCGGTACTCTTACCTCTGGATCAATCTTCGAAAGACAGACCCTCGTCGTGCGTCGTCGTCGTCGACACAACAGGGAATATAGCCACGACGAATGTGTTCGCGCTGGGATCTCGAGAGGAATGCGAGATCAGCCGGCCGTTGGAGTCGTTGGAACAACGTCTACAGAGATGAGACATTCGCGAGCGATGCACACCCGTGATCGTTCATTCTCCGTCCAGACTGTAATGGCCGACGAATGGCAAGAAGAGCATGGGAGGAAAAGGAGATGCCAAAGAGAAGTCGTCGAATTTCGGGGATCGTGATGGACCAGCTTCCGGGTCAGATACCTGAGGCAGGCACGCATCCCAGTGTCGTCAGCGTCACATTCTGGAGCATCACCGACATCAACTCAATTGTACTGACACTGAACGTCTTGAATTGATGAGTTGTACAATTACGACCTTTCCCATTCTCCGATTCACGATCCAATATGACCCGCAATCTACCGAAACCCACAGCCGAGAGCAGTGGCCACAAAGATGAGAAGAAGCAAGCCCCAGAAGACAGTGCCATGAAGAATGGCATCTTCCAAGAAAGCAAGCATCCATATTGTTGTCCCCGTCAGCATCCGTGCTAATAATCATTTGCGTTGGTGCAGACAACACACAGCCGCCAAAGGAAGAAAGCGTTCTACCACTGTTCAGCCTCAAGCACAAAACGGCTGTCGTATCCGGAGCTGGAGCCGGAATCGGATATGCTGTTGCGCAGGCGTATGCTGAGGCCGGGGCCAATGTTGCTATATGGTATCACGGCAACAAAGAAGCCATAACGAAAGCCGCCGCCATCGAGAAGCAATACGGAGTAAAGTGCCGAGCTTATCAAACCGATGTGACCTCTTTTGACTCCATCTCCTCCACCATAACCACCATCGTCAAGGACTTCAACGGCCGGTTAGACATCTTCGTCGCCAATGCCGGAGTGCCTTGGACGCAAGGTCGGATGATCGACGGCGAACGCTCGCACTACCAGCGAGTCGTGACCACCGACTTGGACTCTGTGTTCTACTGCGCGCAAGCCGCTGGCGCGGTGTTTCGACGGCAGTACACGAACGGTGGCCTTTCGATTACCGGCGAGAAGTTGCAAAATTATGCTGGAGGGTCGTTCATCGCCACGGCGTCGATGTCGGGGCATATCGCGAATATTCCGAATCATCAGTCGGCGTACAATGCTGCGAAGGCGGGAGTGATCCAGCTGTGCAAATCGCTGGCGGTGGAGTGGGTCAAGTTTGCGAGGGTGAATTCTGTGTCGCCTGGTTATATGGCGACTGAAATTTCAGACTTTGTGCCAATTGAGACGAAGAAGATCTGGAGAGGGAAGATTCCGATGGGCAGAGAGGGTCAACCCGCAGAGCTGAAGGGTGTGTATCTGTTTCTGGCGAGTGCTGCGAGTAGCTATATGACTGGAAGCGACATGGTGATCGATGGCGGGTATTGTGCCGTTTGAGCATTTAGGACCATCGATACACTCGTCAGTGTTGCACTCTTGGACGAATGCGACATTCCTTGTGTCTTGTCGCTTCATGTCAACACCGTAAATCTCTTTTCGGGCTTTTCGAAGCCAATGTCAGAACGTCCATGTGAAGTAAGTCTATTTGGGGAACGTGATGCCAATGTCATTTGCAACAAGAAAACGCACTCGTAACCCTCCGGACGGGGGACCGGATCTTACATAGGCCCAGAGTGGCCAACCGGTCGAATTCCGGAATTCCCGATTTCCGAAAACGCGTTCCTGCGATAGCGCGAAATTGTCTATAGAGGCTAGAAGTCCTATAGTATATATGCGCCGGAAGCCCTATATATAGACGCCGTGCCCCTATATATAGACGCTAGTGCGTATCTACGGAGAGATAGATAATATTATAAGAGACGAATATCGTTGTTACGGACGCGATAGCGAGATATGTTTATATCTCGTAGATATTAAAGTTTTTCGCTGTAGATTTTTCACAAAAGTCTTAGTAGCGGACAGAAGTTATAGTAAAAACTCTAATCCCAAATTTTAAACTTCGAACTTCGAGCTTCGAACTATAAATACTCGATTAGCACGGGCGTAATTAGCTAATAGTAAGGAAGTAACGTCTATCTCTTAACTACGATAGTAATAGACGCGAAAAGGACGACGGCGAGTACAAATAGGTGTAGAATACACCCGAATAAACTCGTGAGAATCTCTTTATATCTGCGAAAATCGCACTAACGGAGAATTGCACTTTTCGGAAATCGGGAAATGCGGAATTCGACCGGTTAGCCACTCTGGAGCTTCGTCGATCTCGGCTCCACATATGCTGGTCGCTCATCAGCGGGCTTTCCAATTGCTCACCTTCGAACGACAACAGCACCACCACATTGCATCGACACGACATCCGAGGATCCAGACTGCCATAGAGATGCTCTCGCTCTTGCACTGTGCGTGCAGGGACAATTTGCCGGAATTGCCGTGTCAGAACACTCAATGGCGTATTGAAGAAGTGTCACCAGCGCGAAAGCATTGACGCCGTTTGCGGAATGTGAGTTCTGTTTCTTTGTCTTCGGACTCTGTTCACTGCCTTCGAACGCGTATCTCTGCATTCTCTTGAGATGTTTTCACTGCGTTTCTCCACCGTCGCGGATGATCATGGACAACCGACTGCTTCCGTCCTCGAAGAAGCGAGCAATAATGCCCGAAGAATATAGCGACGAGATGGCCGCCATTCGCCGGAGACCCCGAGCCCAATCTTCGCGAACAAGGCCACGACTGGAAACGATACGCCGTGAGGAGGTTGAGACTAAGCCAAGGAGTTCCACCAAGCGAAAGTCGAGATGGTCTACCAAGACGAAATCATGTTTGTCCACGGCTCTTAAGTGGACAGGCGTATTTGTAGTGGCAATCAGTGTTGGGCTGTTTGCATGGTCATACTTGTGGGACGGGGAGCGCTGTTCGTCAACCTCAATGACCGCCTGCCGGGACTCGCAGCCCACACATGCAGCTCTACCGGAATACGAAGCTGTCATCGCAACCGACAAAACATTGGCATCTGTCCAGAGGCTTGTTGCTGACAGAGCTGCGTTGCCCTCCATGCTCCACACGATCAGGTACGAGGTCGATGAGGTATTGTGGAGCCACGTTCTCGTCAATTCGGAGAGGAAGTAAGCATAGAAGGACAATCTGCCTTGGAAGAGAATGCTGATCAAGATAGCGCGACGCTCCGGAGATTGCTCAAGGAATCCGTTGACAACTTCTCCGTCAACCTTGTCTTTGCGGTTGACAAAATGAAAGAAGACCAAATGAACATCAACGGTCTCATTGACAGAATCGCGTATCTTCACGATCGTGCGGGAAATGAGCTGAAGGGCATTAAAGTTGCGCACGTCAGCATTCCACTTCGAGCATTACAAAGGGCTGTGGGAATCAAGTCCAGCACCACCGAACAGAACATCCACGCGGCATTCGGGACTTATACCGACCGCATCTTGACCGAATTGGGGCCTGTGTTAAGTTCGTGTCAAAGGACAACAGATGTCCTGACGGTTGTACAACGCGACATCGCGATACTGGCGGCGGATGTTGGAATGTCCTGGAAGTCATGTAGTCCACCCAGATTAAGAAGGGCAATCTTCGGGACGGCCTGGCTCGAGGCAAGTGAGCCAGCGAGTCCAGTGTGCGCTGAGTTCAGCAACCTGCTCGGACTTGCCCTGAACGGCTCGCGGGACGCTCTAGAAGGCATCGGAATGGTTCATAGCCATATCACAAGGGCCCGGACGCTGGCCGAAGGGAACGCGAAACAGAAAAATCCAGGTCCTCGTGCTGAGGCAGCCTTGGAGCAAGCCATCCAGCCCACGATCGCGAGACTGGAGGCCAGTCTAAGGTTCCTCCAGGCGCAGACACTGGAGTCTATTTCACTACAAGACAGACTTGTCGCTGAGTATGAAGCAGAGGAAGGGCGGGTATCTAGTGAAAAGCGGCGAAGAGGCGAAGAGCGATGGCGAAGCTTTGTCTCTAGTGCACGTAAGGCAGAAGACTGCGGTGTCCAAGTCGGCGCCTGTGCCAGCGAGCCGAAGCGGAGACAGCTTCCGTCGCTCCGCTGAAACTGCACCGCACAGTTCGGACGCCGACAGCTTGGAGCATGCAGTCTACGCTAGAGAACGGACATATCTTTTGAGAATGTACGAGTATACGAGTTGATCGGAGAGCTGATAATCCGTTGACTCTCTGACTTCTGCTATGCAGTCCAAGCGACCGAAGTCCGAGTTATGTGATGCTCATGCGGTTTGAGCGGAGCCATAGAGGTATCGCACAAAGCATTGCTCAGGGCAAGTCGAACCGGAGCTACAGCCAAAGTCTTTGTTGAAGTCAAAAACGGAACGCGAGCACTGACTCTTTGTCGATGGCTCTTCCCCTCGCACCTCGCATTCTTACTTCGCCAAACCTCTCCATGACCCTCCCGGTTGACCCTGTATGACCACCTCGCGATATGGACACCGAACCACTCGCAGATCGACGAGGCCGACGTACCTCCCTCCACGGCGCCATCGATGCACGTGCGACTTCCCTCCGCCGTCGCGCCAGGTCGCAGTCGGCGCGACGAAAGCAGCGACCAGCCGTGGAGTATCGCGGGAAGGCTGTTGGCAAGCTTGCGCCACCCAAGGGGGACGAATGGGTTCGATTCCTCACGATCAAGCGTTGGATTCCGAAGACGCTCTCCGTTCTCAAGAAGACGATCTCTACTCTGAAATGGCCGTTGGCGATCTGTTTCGCCATCTTCGTGGGCGTCATAGCCCGGTCGCTCGCGCCTAGAGAGCGCGTTGCAAACGCATGGGAGACGAATTTCTGTTCAGATCCCGCAACAAGGATACTCTCTGACAGCTGTCGGTACTGGAAAGACGAGCCTCATGTGCATCCGCACTTCAAGTGGATCGGCGAGGGTGACGGATCCCTGGCGATGGCGCACAGGTCCTCTGTCCTCCAGGTTGCGAGACCTGAAAAGATCCGAAGGGCTCACTCTCAGTTGAAGTCACTGGTGAATCATCTATCCACAGTCGACCCTTTGAAGAGGTTAGTGACGCTAGGCAACCACAGTCTCTCTTTGTTCCGCCTACTGATCTACCATCCAGAAGTCAAAGAACGCAGTTGGTCAAGAATTATGACGAAACAGTCAACAAGGCCGTAGACAGCATGCAGGAGACCGCAATGAAGGTCGGCCACTTGCTTCACGGCGCCATGCGCACCCACGCATGGGCCGCAGCAAAGCTCAAAAGTATCGAAACTCGCCCCAACACGACCACAATCTCGTGGTACATGGCGGGCAGCAAGCGTCGCTCCGAGGAAGCCTCGAAAAAGGAAATCCGGGACATCTTCACCGCCTACCGCGCTCGAATGGTGCAGCATATCGAAACCGTCATGCTCTCCCACAACACGACCTTGGACAGTATCGCGGAACTGCAGGACTCCATCCCACGCATGATGTCGGCCTTCACCAGTGCCACCGCCGTCAGTCCCCCGCCCCGCCGCCAACCCAACAGTTACCGCGTCGTCCAACTCCCGGACGGAACGTCCGAGTACGAATCGCAGCGACAAGGGTCGTATTGGAACGCCGTGCTCGCTCCCTACGCGGCGAACATGACCGATTTCCCACACACCGTGGATCAATGTGCGCGCTTCACCGAGGACCTCGTCGAAGACGCGCGGCTCACGCATTGGGTGTACAATATTCTGCGGCGAGCTCGCGATACCATCTTACATCATTCTGAACATGGCACGGTGAATGAGTGGAGGTTGAGTGTGGGGACGCTGGGGTTGACGGGGGAGATGCTGCGCGGGAGGATTTCGGATTTGGAGGATCATCGGGAGGCGGGGGAAGTGGAGGAGAAGAGGGAGTTGGCGAGGTATGAGGAGATTTTGGAAGGTCAAAGGGAGAGGGCGGCGCTGGAGCAGTTTTACCAGGAGGAAGAGGACGAGAAACAGGCTCGAAGGGAGAGAGGATGGATCGGCTGGCTGTACTGATGAAGGGTACAGCGGGACCCGAAGAAGCTTTGTTTAATGCTCCATGCAGAATGTGCTGAGTCTCTTCTTTGTTGACTGCTCTGTCCAGATATCCATATCGGCATCTCCTTGCTCGTCCTCGCCGTTGACCTCCCACACCTCATCGAAAGATGGACGCCGAATCACCTGTACTTTCGCCCGGCATCAGACGTAGACCCTATCATGTCATCGATGACGCCCTCAAGGTCATTCCTCGCAGTCGCGGTTGATGTTCGAAGACCGACGAGAAAAGGTGCCTTGGTCTGCGGGACTTGAAACCGGGCCAGGCTTTTCGCTAGGCACAGGTTTAGTTCTGCGGAGAGATCGGTTGAGTCTGGGGAGATCTTGGTTGCAAGAAAGGAGAGTCGGCACGTGGCGTTCGATTGGGGTGTGAAGGCAATTATTAGAAAGCTGCACGGTATTTGCCCGTACACGGCGTGAAAGGACGGAAAGATGGTTTGTTCACGAGGCACATACCTGACCTCTTCGAGGTGAGGTACAATGTGCCTGCGTGCTGCACGTCCCCATTGAGTCAAGCGCGACGATCGCAGTGTTCAAATTTAGCATCAACATCGGCGGCGTGCCCGGAGCAAAGACGAGAAGAAAGAGGGGCTCGTATTCTTCTGGAAGGTCCGCACTCGGTCTGTGTTCGGGGCGCGGCTGCAAGGCGGACGACGGGATGGTCAGGAGTCAGGAGTCGGGAGAACGAGTGAGTTTGCCTTGAGATCTCGATGGGCGATGAGGCGACGAGTTGTGAGAACCTTAAAGTGGAGGGGCCGATGGAAATTGAAGGATGATTTCATGGCCTCCACGCGATCTCCATCAATGATGGAACTCTGCTCCGGGATGACGTTTGCGGAACCGGGCGATCAACTCCGCCTTGAATGACATGGTGCAGTTGCATTGGGTAGAATCGAGAGAAGATCAGAAGAGGTGTATGTGCTTGAGAATAGAAACAACAGAACGCACTGTGCTTCTCGTATACATATCCACCATGTCTCCCTCGCCTATCTACAGATCTGATATGCATTCGCCCTTCGCCGACCTTGCTGGATTGGGCCTCTCCTCAGTGCTAGCTATCGCGTATATACCTGGTCTCGCCATCGCATAAGCGTCGTGGACGATACCCTTAACCATCACGGTGTCTCCACCTTCCTTCGAGCCAGGATCTTGGTACCTTACCCTGCGGTATTCGGCGGCTTTCTACTATATACTTCACACTCGAGCTCCTGTTCTGTCCAACAGACGATCTGGATCCTCCGTCTCCAGCACTCCAAGCAGAGGCGTCGACTCGGTGTATCGGATTGCTTACAGCGCAGCAAGACTAGAACTACGATCTCGTGGTGAGTACTTGCCCTATCATGGGCGAATCCGCGGCGGAAGGCGCTATCGCACTTCGACACTCCTGTTGCCAATGCGCAACGCCATGGATGCGAAGGATGCACATTGACCGATATGGCCTGCCCATTCCGACCGGATAGCACGCTCTTGGGACGTGGGCACATGCCGAGCTAACGTCTTGACTTGCAGACTTGGCCCCCACTTAGCTCCACTTGCGAAGAGGCATTTTTGGGATCGCAATCGCATTGGAGATACGCCTCAGGACAGCACAACAAGTACATTGGACGGCATTGGAAAGCAACACGTTGCTGCGAACGAGAAGCGGGTTTTCGAAACCGCTCCGGCCTCGCGAAGTTGGTTTCAGCCTTCTTCCGCCGCTTTCATCTCAAAGCCCGGACAGCCAAAGGCGACTTGACTGGTGGAGGAACCACCACCAAACTCTACGACCTAACCACCTTTTTCACTCCCACTCCCCGACTTCGCTCTCTTCCCCCCTTCGCGACGATAACACCTCGACCTCACCTCCATCTACTCCCCACCTCCGACGGTCTCTCCCCTCGGCCACGCTTCGCCTACGCACCTCCCGCCCGCATTCACTCCACCTGCACCACCGCAAGATATCACATCTCATTCGAGCGGCTGGCTGCAGTATAATCAACACTTCATGCAAGGCGCCTTAGCTTGGTGAACTACAACTACAATACCCACAATTCCTTGGGGTACAGCTACAATCCCATCCAACGCCCCGCCTGTGCTCGGTGATCACACCGCAAAAGCCCGAGCCTTTCTTTCACTCGATTCAGAACTATATCACACGGCGACCCGCCAATCTTCTCGAACGACCTTGGAGCGGCATTCACGGTTCACCCTCGCAAACATTCACCTTCGGTCAGGCGGTCCGAAGTCCTTCTATAACTCGCCCACCATGTCGACCATGGTAATGAACAACGTCCCTCATCGGAAACCGGTCGGCGGCCGTGTACCTTCCGGCACATCCTACACAATGCAAGGACAGCCCAAACCACCACCAATGCAACACAACTACTACAATCAAGACGGCGCCCACTCACGGACGCGGACCAATTCCTCCTCCGTAATGCCGTACCTGGACAATCAACAACAACCACACCCAGCCCAGCGCGGCTCTCCGAACATCTCTCCGGCTTACAGCATGACCTCGCAACAGTACCCCGAACCATCGTCTCGACGCACTCTCTCCAACGCCACCTCTTCCACCTCGTCCACGAACAACGCCAACCCGCAGACCGCTCCTCGACGCTCCACTTCCTCGCGCTCCGTCTCGTCCATGTCACCCACATCCTACGTCGCCCTGATGCGCAAGCAGAAAGCTACTGTATGGTGCGATCGAGCACAGCACGAAGATCCGCGAATCCTCGTCGCCCAACGACAAGCAAAGATGCGCGCTGCAGCAGAAGTTGCAGGCGGCCACTCATACGCCACGCCCGCAAATCGGACGAGCACTTCCTCCGCCGGCGTGGTAGGCGGCGTGCGCAGCAAGATCAGACACCACGGCGCGCCCAAGGCGTCGGCGTATAACGCTGCTCCAACGCTCGGAGCGGCCGGCGTGCCAATGCGACTTTCCGCGACCGAAGTTGACGAAGGGAATGACAGTGACGAAGAAGGCGGCGGAGGAAGATACGCAACCGGCAAATCTGGCGGTTCCGGGCGAAACAGCATCGGCAGCGGACGAGCTCGGAACTCAGGATACAGCGGCGGAGGCGGCAAGGTCGGGCGGAACGGCAGCAACAATTCGACTCCTTCCGCGGGCGGAGGCAGTCCCAGCGGTAGCTTCGGCGATATCGTCGAGGAGGAAACGCCCCTGCCGCGAAGCGAAAATGGGGACTACTTCCTCAACACCAACAGCGGCAGCGCGACGATGACGAGTCGGGCGACGACTGGTATCAGCAGTGAGAGGGAAAGGAGGAATAGCAATGATTCCGTGCAGGACGAAAAGGACTTTGGAAGTGTGCCTGCGCTCCCTAGGAAGGCGGAGACGGCAGAAGAGGCGATTGCGAGGCAGGCGAAGAACGCAGAGGATTTGAAACGAAGAGGCAGTGTGGACGAGAGGACTAGTACGATGACGATGGGGGCGGGAAGGCTGTTTATCGCGAACCCGGACTATGATTGATTCGTGGGGAAGAATGGATGAACGTGTTCTGATCGGTGCGGACCTATGGGTAATCATATCTGCTTTTTGAGGTTCTACGGAAGAGCAAGAGGAAGAAGATGCCCTCGAGGGTCTGGCCGGACGAAGATCTTCGTGATTGGAAAGAGTCGAGTAGAATCCACCTACTGGGTAATATGTGGCAGTCTTCCACCTGGCGTGGGACGATCATGGGTGGAAATGTAAGTTGGAGCTGAGGCATGTTCAAGATACCAAATGACTTTTATTCTATCGTGTCGTGTCTCATGGGTGCATCCGTCAGGATGGCGAAGGACCTTTGATACGTTGTCCAGCTGTGACATGTCGCTGAAGCAAATCGTCTCGTCTGTACTTTGAGCGAGGTAGTTGAGCCTAAGGCATTCACTGGGGCGCCTCGAAACGGTGGAGATCCGAAAGCTTGAATTGAGTTTGGGCCGTTGCCAGGGCTGCTCCAGGGCAATGATGGCACAAGCGCTTTGGATGAGCCTCGCTCCGGGAGACACCTGCTTCTCAACAAACAATCGCATTCACGGTATCTTTACCACACAGTCCTTCAGTCATACTACGAGCTGCATATTCACTGGACCGCCTTGGTGACTGAGTTACGAAATACCTCACAGATTGCCTTACAGGTTGGAAAGAGCCGAGGGGATTGTGTGAAGGACTTGAGCAGTAGCAGTATGCCAACGGCTGGAAGGCATTATGGCTGTTCTTGAGCAATCTTGGTGAGCTCTGGGTTCAATGACGGAGATTACGAACGATGTGCTGACACGAGTTCGACCCGTAGGATCAAAGTCCAAGAGAAGACGTTTGGAAAATGGTATGCCCTCTTCCTATCAACTCACCCCATCCATCCGCCTAACCACAACTCCCCCTCAGGCTCAACAACAAACTCCTCGCCCGCGACGTCGAAATCACCAACCTCGTAACCGACCTCTCCGACGGCGTCGCGCTCATCCACCTCCTCGAGATCCTCTCCCAAGAATCCCTCGGCCGCTACGCCGCGCGCCCCAAACTCCGGGTACAACGCTTCGAAAACGTCAACATCGCACTGGACTTTATCAAAGGGAGGAAGATCCAACTCACGAATATAGGCGCCGAAGATGTCGTGGATGGGAACCGGAAGATCATCCTCGGGTTGATTTGGACGTTGATTCTCAGGTTTACGATCTCGGATATCAATGATCAGGGACTGAGCGCGAGGGAGGGACTGTTGCTATGGTGTCAGAGGAAGACGGCATGTTACGATGAAGTGGAAGTGCGGGACTTTTCGAATAGTTGGAATGACGGACTGGCCTTTTGTGCGCTGTTGGATATTCACCGCCCGGACCTGATCGACTATGACAGTTTGGATAAATCCGATCATCGGGGAAACATGCAGCTGGCATTCGACATCGCTTCTAAGGAGATCGGTATCCCGGATCTGCTGGATGTGGAGGATGTGTGCGATGTTGCGAAGCCGGATGAACGGTCGCTGATGACTTATATCGCGTACTGGTTCCATGCATTCTCGCAGATGGAAAAGGTCGAGAATGCCGGGCGGCGTGTGGAGAAGTTTGTGGCGAATATGCAGGGTGCGTGGGAGATGCAGAATACATATGAGAGGAGGGTGAGGGCGTTGTTGGCGGCGATCGTGAAGCAGAGGGAGGAGTGGAATGGGGCGCATTTCGATGGGACGTACGCGGATGCGAAGGAGCAGAGTCGGTTGTTCACTTCATACAAGCAGCGAGGGAAGAGGGACTGGGTGGCGGAGAAGAGCGATCTCGCGGGTTTGCTGGGAAACATCAAGACGAAGCTCAACACCTATCAACTCCGGCCATACCAACCTCCAGCCGAACTCAGCTTACAAGCCGTCGACACCGCCTGGAGCGGTCTCATGGAAGACGAGCGCTCGCGCAGCCAAGCAATCAACAGCACAATCCGCGACATCAAGAACAACCTCCGCAAAACTTTCGCCGACAAAGCTAACGACTTTGCCCTCGCGCTCAAAACCATCAGCGTTAGCATCTCCGGCCTCGAAGGCGACGTCGAAGACCAACGCGAACACACATCTCAGATCGCTCAGAATCTCCCTCCTCTCGACCAATACCTCGACATCATCGCCTCCCTCAACACGCAATGCGAAGAGGCCAACATCGAAGAAAACGACTACACAACCTACACTTACGACGAACTCGCCTACGAATTGGGACTAGTCCGCAGTTCCGTCCAGAAGAAACTAGCCTTCCTGGAAAACCAACTGGTAGCCCGCAACATGACCAACCTCACCCCAATCCAACTCGAAGAATTCGAATCCGTCTTCCGCCACTTCGACCGCGACCTCTCCAACTCCCTCCACGAACTCGAATTCTCCGCCGCCCTCGCCTCCCTCGGTCTCGTCTACGACGAATCGGAAATGCACGAGCGCTTCCTCGAAGTCGCGGGTCCCGGCGGCCACGTCACGTTCGAACAATTCATCCGATTCATGGTGGATGTGACCGAGGACCAGAATACGGCGGAGCAGGTGTTTGAGAGTTTTCGCGAGGTCGCGGACGGGAAGCCGTATGTCACGGAGTTGGATCTGACGCATAGTTTGATTCCGGAGGAGATTGTGAGGAGGCTGTGTGAGGAGATGCCGGAGCATCGGGGCCCGGATTTGAGGGAGGATCGGGAGGTGAGGAAGTTTGATTACGTGGGGTTCATGGAGAAGTTTTTGGGGGGTGGGGAGGAGGAAGCGGGTGCGGGAGTTAACGGGAAGTGATGGAGGAGAGGGTTGACTTGGTGGGTTCTTTTTGGATAGGATGTCGAGCGTTGGTGATACCACAGTTGGTGTTGGCTTGAGATGGGGCTATCAGATGCAGTAGAGGGGTCGATTGGGTGACTGCACGGAACATATGATTGCAACTGTGTCTAGCGTGCTTGCTGCTGGAGCTATAATGGAGTCCAAGATACCTTACTTGAAGGCCAGGCTTAGAGAACGCAGAAGTCGAGACCTCTTATCGAGCCTCCGGACTATTCAGTATAAACGATTCCGATCACGATGGGAGTCATGTAGTTCTAATGCATGCTGAGTAAGCCGTCTAGCATCTCCTCGCCTGCCTTGCTCCTTCTGCCCTTCCTCTTCCATGATCCTCGACTTTCATCGTCTCGCCAATACAGCCAGTCCAGTACCTGTGCACTTCTCCATCTTTGATGTTTCCTCCGCTATCTTCCACCCGACACCCCCCCGACTACCTCGCATCTCCAGCAACACCATCCCGCCCTCCCCTCCTCTCAAACGGCCTCGCCGCCCCAACAAACAACGCCGCCGTCGCCAGGAGATGCGTGACGTGCATATGCCAACTCGATCCGACTCGCCACAGCACGGATTGACTGGGGACTTCCATGCCCACGATGACGAACGTGTCGACGTTGAGCAGCCCTTGATTCGGCAGGGGGTGGTGCTGTGCTCGCACGCAGTAGTAGCATGCTGCGAAGCCGTAGAGGCTTGCGAGACGTTCGGGCAGAGGTGAGTCGCGGATGTATTCGAGGAGTTGGCTGCTGAGGGCGCAGAGGAGGAGGATGAGGGTGGCTGAGCGGGTTGGAGAGGGTGCCATTTTCAGGGTTGGACGGCATTGTTGCTGCTTGACGTTCGATTCTTTCTGAAGGATTGAATCGATGGGAGTCGGCGGTGGTTGAGGGGATGGTGGACGTTACCTCTCTGGCCTTTTGACTGTCTGCGGTGCTTGTGGCACAACTCTTCACCAGCGATTGTCGTCAACCGGCACTTCGGCGCCGCTGAGTTCGGCTATTTCTAACTGAAACATTCGGCTACCACTGCCGACTGAGCCATGTTTATCTGTACTACCACTCCTCAGCGCTGATCCATCTACATAGACTCTCGAGCTGGCTTCCCAGCACTGACGCAGCCGTCTCGAGACCAGAGGACCCTTGAACGTCAGCTCATTGTCGTCCTTGACCTGTCGATCAGGCTCGCGATGCCGCTGAGTTGAAGCCAAGACTGAGGACACTTTGCCTTCGATGGGCGCCTAACCTGATCAACCCGCTGACCATTGCTGTATTGCCTGCACGGAACCTGTCCTCCACGGAAGTAGTGAAGAATGGATCTGCAGAGGATGCGATGCCCTTTGAAGGGTTTCCTCCTTCCGTCTACTAGGCTCAAGATGCCGCTGACTCCACGCTAACAGCAATGACAGCCTGCTCCTGAGGAACGTGTCCTTCACGTGGAGATGTCTACTGTCGATCTTATCATGACACGCCAGCACTTCCTCGGAGGTAGCGATGCATAGATCGTCAACGTGTCCGATGACATTCGAAGGATTCCGATCGTCCAAACATTGCAGCACCGAAATCAAGTCAGACCTTCGTCCCCCTGCCGCTCCATTTGCACCACTGACGATGCTCGGTGAGAACACGGCCGATCAGGAGGTCGAGAGGCAGTAGATGCACGTATCAAGCAGGCATCGCCGCCTCGTGGTAAGCGAAACAATCTAGTCAATTCATCTCATCAACTACACATCACCATCCTACATCATGTGTGCTTCCACCATCATTTCGAGCATCGCGCTTTCAGCCTTGGGCGTAGGCGCAGCAGCAATGCCGGGTCTCACCCCCATGTACATCGAAGGAAAGCAAGCTCCGGATCAGTCGTTTCAGTTCATCTCTGCACAGTCACTACCGCACCGAAGCCGTCCTGCTCTAAATAAAAGCACAAGGGTCTAATTACGCATCGCGTAGAGACGATGCGCTTCCGGCCTCCACCGGTCCCAGCCAGTGAGTGAACGACGCCCCAGGTTTAGAACTAATGCCGGACAAGCGTGGCTGGGAATTCGAAGCCAGGATTACTCCACCAACGTCTCGACCGTACTTGAATGCGACGGCTGCTCCTGTACACCTTTGCACGCACTTCTCGATGTCGAGCTTAAGGGCCTAACGCGCCTATCGACCGTTTAATCGCTTTATAGTTATAAAGCGCTCTATAGCGATGGTATGGCCAGACTTCGCGGTTGGAGCTGCTGTGCTTCAGTGCAGTCCATCGTCAGGCGTCGGGCTAAGAATGACTGAGAAGACCATGAGCTCAATGGGTGTGACCCGGTCGATTCTGGACGGCGATGATGTCTCGGCACTTGCCCCTGCAGCTGCAACGTCTTTCACGGGGGAACTTGCCGGACAGAGAGAAGCGGCAGGTTCAACACGGCGGGTACAACATCGCCCGTGGCGTTTGAGACGGTACCAACATCATCAGTCAATCCTCCCTGCCACATAGGGAGCGTCAAGGGCAAATGTTATGCGTATAAGTCCAGACTCCTCGCTTGAAGAGAGTCTCATTCCTCTACTTGCTTCCCATCTCTCATTCTCTTCACCACGCTCGCTCAATCACGTTCTCGAGAAAAGCAAGCATGCAGCTCACAAACCTTCTAGTCTTCGTCCCTCTCCTGGCCGGCATCGCTGATGCCATTCCCGCAAGTCCTGCTTCGTATGGCGCAAAGCATGCTGCACAGGCTGCTTCGATACCCGTGGCCATCTCAAATCCAGAGTACGGCGTCCGCGGCTACGACAGCACCAACTCAAGAACCTTGATCGGCAAGTCTCGCCAGGTCGACACGATCGCCCAGTGTTATACCGCTTGCCGACAGAAGCAAAAGTGCACGAGCTACGGCTACCGTTCCGTCTCCAGGACCTGCATTTTATACTCGAACGCCTTTCGAAAGCATATCGCGCGGAGCAACTCCTCCAACACAATCTTCTATGATCGAGGCTGCAGGTCGCCTTCGTCTCCGCAGCAGAGGAAGACCTCGACCACTAGGATTCAGACGACGAGCACGCCGTTGCGATGCTCTACCTCTGGCCTGCGAGATCCGGTCACTGCTATTCTCACCACCTCTACCAGCTCCTCGCGGAGCACTTCTGCCAGCTCTTTGAGCACTTCTACCAGTTCTACGAGTAGCTCTGCCAGCTCCCTTAGCACCTCCGGCCTGTTCGACCCGGTCACTGCGACTCTCACAACCTCTTCCGGTTTCTCAAGTACCTCTGTCGGCTCCTCAAGCACTTCCGGCCTCCTCGACCCAACCACTATCACTTTAACCACCTCTGTCGGCTCGTCTGCCACTTCTGCAGCTTCTTCGAGTACCTCCTCTACCAGCGTATTGAGCACCGTCGGCCTACTCGATCCGGTCTCTGCAACTATGCCAACCACCGCCGGTTTATCGAGGACGTCTACCAGCTCACCGAGCACTTCTGGCAGCTCTTCGAGCACCTCTGCACTCGCCTCGAGCACATCTGCCAACCCCGCCACTTCTTCGACTACCGGACTGAGCACCACATTGATGACTGTCACTCGCACCACGTCCCGCTCCGTCATCTCCACCAACACATCCATGACCGCCTCCACGACCACCTCTACAACATCATCCACAACCGCCTCTACGCCCGCCTCAGTAACGGACCACCACACCACCGTCCACAACGACGACATCAGCCGCCCCCACCGCCACTCCCGCATCGTTCACAACATTCACCAACACCGGCTACAGCGAGATCATCAACGGCTTCACCCCCAACGTCTACGATCCTCGCCAAGGCATCGCATCTCTCACAGATTGCGAAGCCCTTTGTGCCGCCGACCCCGTATGCAACGCATTCAACTACTACAAGAATGCCGTCGGGACTACACATCTTGCTGGCGACTGCACGCTCTTGAGCAGGACTCAGGGTAGCGCTACTAATAGCAATGTTGATTCTGCGAGGAGGAATTAGGGGTTCTTGTTTCTAATACTGCTGTACTTTAGCGATACTTATGTTGCATTTTAATGATCGATATGAGAAAACCGTTGATAGTGCATTTCGACGTGATCCACGACTAAGCTTCGATTATCCCCGATTATACGTACAATCACACCGTAGCAAGGGCGCTGACATGTACGAAAGCGCCAACCGGTGAGTACAGACACACGCCGAACAAAACCAGCTGGAACGCAGATGAATAGTACAAAAACCCACGCCCGAAACCAAGCAAAGACTCGATCCAACGCAAACACAAGAAAATGCATGCAAAAAAAAAACATCAAAGCGATACGATGACAAGAAAAGCTCATATGCACATGTACACAACATCCCATCGTTCCCGCCATGAATATCTTTCCTTATTCATCTTTCATCCAAAGCATTTCTTTTTCACCACCAACCAAATCAGTTCAAATCCATCCCCCATCCTCCATCCCCGGCCCTTCAACAGCCCCCAACGCAACCCGACTCGGCGGCGTCGCCGATCGTCCCCTCTGCACCATCCGACCCGCCGAAAACAGCAGCTCTCGATCCCCCGACGTCTCCGGTCTCCGCATCAGAATCTCCGGCGAGCCATCGAGGCCGGCGGGGAGGACGGTGGAGGAACGGAGTTTGCTCTGCGCGTGCCATTCGCCGGCGGCGTAGGACTTGGAGCGCGGAGTCATGGGGGTGCGGTAGCGGGCGGGCGGGGCGGGTTTGGACACGGGTCGCGAGGGGGTGGGTTTGGAGACGGAGGTCGTGAGAGGGGGGAGTTGGTCGGCGGGGATCGTGGGGAGGGATTTGTCGGGGGGTGGGAGGGGAGGGAGGGGTCCGGTTTTCGGGGGTGGGGTTGGGGGGAGGTGGAATTTGGCGTGTGGGAGGGCGAGTGGGGTGAGGTCGGCGGTGGAGGGGTCTTCTTCGGCGGGAGGTGTGGCGAGTTCTGGGGTAGAAGTGTCGTTTTCCGAGGTGGGACTTGGGACGGTCTCGGAGTCGGGAGTCAAGCCTGGCTCTGATGGTGGTGCCGATTCAGTTCCATCGGCGGTGTCCACTTTTTCATCGATCGATGACTTCAACTGCCCGCCATTGGGGTCGACCGGAGATTCGACAGAGTTATCGTAAGCTGGGAGCTCGATCGTTTTGTGCACCTCATCCGTTGGGCTCTGTGGTAGTGATGCCAGCATCGACTTCGACCAACGTAATGACTTCCTCCCCTCGGGTCTCGCTCGAAAGCTGTGCATCAGATCCGGAATGGATGATGTCGAAGCGGAACTCCATCTCGTCATATCGCTGGCCGAGGTCGTATGCAATGAGCCCGTGGTGTCGCTCGACTTTCTTCGGTATCGCAGAGATCGTCCCGAAGACGATCTCGAAGGGCCGTTGTCCTCTGGGTCGGAGAGTGAATCCTCAGCCAAGAGTGATCGCAAGTCGTAAGTCGGGAAGTGCATCTCCTCTTTGGTGTATGGAGACTTTTCGCAGTTCAGGAACACTTTGAGAGGATTCGTAGCTGACGGAGCAGGGGACTCGGTTGAGGATGATGCTCCCGCAATGTCGATGACTGGTGGTGTCTTGAGGAATCCGTCAGTCGAAGCACTCCGTGAGCGAGCATCCAAGAACCCGCGGTGGCCGACCGATTGGCCACGCTTGTGAACTGTTGGCGCCGGAACGACAGACTCGGTAGATCGAGCTGCCATGTCCGCGACTGAAATGTTGGCACTGTCCGTAGTCGAATTCGCGCTCATTGCAGTGGGTCGATCGAGCCACCCAGACAG
This sequence comes from Zymoseptoria crescenta, assembly GCA_026122155.1. NCBI lineage: Eukaryota > Fungi > Ascomycota > Dothideomycetes > Mycosphaerellales > Mycosphaerellaceae > Zymoseptoria > Zymoseptoria crescenta. The sequence continues at coordinate 15,112 of JALRMM010000243.1, read as the reverse complement.
AGGCACACCGCCGGAGCCGCCAGAAGGACTTTCATCCTCGCCCGGAGACGACGGGTTGGAACCCTCGCCTTCGACAGTAGATGTGTTCTCCCAGTCGAATTCGCAAGTCGCCTCAGCTTCTTGCTCAAAGGCCAAGTCGACAACATCCTCCCATGTTGGCTCGGGAAGATCAGTCCTTCTAGACATGCGAGTTCCGTTGGTTGCATTGGAACGAGAAGATCGCTTCGATCGGATTGAACCTGCATAGTCGCTGCTGGCCCCTGCTTGTGCACTGGGAAATAATGACCCCAACTGCTTGGATGATCGGAGGGACGTCTTTGATGGACTCGATGTCAGTCGTCGCGAAGGAGTAGATGACCTTGCCCGTTCTTGCTCGACTACTTTTTCGGTCGGAGGTGTTTGTGTCAATGTCTCCGGCGGTGGCGCTGGCTGAACGGGCATGCTGGCTCGTACATTGCGCTTGACCGGCGTGGTAATAGAACGCTGTGGCGTAGGAGGAGCCGTATCGTCATCCTCTTTCTTGTCCCTAATGACATGTCGGGATTGATCCGGATACTTCGACGTCAACGAGCCCAACGCACTCATTGAAGAGTAATGCTTCATCGGCTGCCGTTGGTCGATTTTCACGTCGTGGATCGCACCGAAGTTGTCTGGATTGAATTTCGTCTCTTGCGTCTCATCGAACGTGGTTTCGTCATCGGTCTCGGTGTTGTCGGCGGTCGGTAGATTTGGCAGATCGTATGAGCCCTCGTCTGCTTGCTTGGGGACTGGCTCGGACAATTCTGCAGCTTCAATTCCCTTCAAGTTCTCCTTGGGCTTCTGATAGGCGTTCACGGCCCAGAATTTTCCTGGCAGGTCTCGCTCGGGTACGGTATGCAGGTGTGGTAGGTGTTTCCTCGCCGTATGGGTAACATGTTGAAAGTTGAAGGGTCGTGATATGCTCGACTTTTTCCGATGCTGATAGACTTGTAGAGACGTTAGCGCGGGCGTATGGAACACAGCGGATATGCCGATATGTCACTTACATTCGGCGTCATTCTTGAACTCTGGCTCCTTGGGTGTCGAGGGTATTCCCGCCGGTGTGGAGGAAGCCGCAAATGGGATCAAGTCCGGATGATGGGATGTCTCGTTGTTATGTTGTCGTGATGGAGGAGGATCCGGAAAAGGGTTCTGACGTTGCGGTTCCTGTGTAGTCTCGCGAGCTGCCTTGCGACGTCGAAAGCCAAACAGGGTGTTTCGTATGGCTTGGATTGGATCTCCCATGCTACGCTGGCTCTGGGCTTGACTGACGCCAGTAGACGGACGCTCATTCATCGACTGGGATGTTGATTGCTTTTGTAGATGGGGACGGCTTCCGAAGCGGCTACTCTGCGATGTAGCGGGCGTAAGAGATGGTGGGCCTGCATTCTTGATACTGGAAGCGTCCGATGGTGTGCGGCCGAAGAAGGAGAGCCGGTGTCTTTGACGCTCCAGCGAGGGCTTGCTGTGCCGGTCGCTGGTACGCGGACGAGCTGTGGAGGAAGAGCTGTCCATCTCATGTGCTCGAAGGCTGGTCAAGCTCGCAGACTCGTTGTTGAGCTCTGTTGGAAGAGGTGGTGTCATCGTGGTGTCGAGCTTCCTTGAGGTGTCATCGATGGCGACTGCGGTGTATCGTCGGACAAGACTGGCGTGTATGTTCGTCAAAGGGCATGCAGTGGGACGCAGCGTGGAGATGGCTCAGTATACAAAACGGAACGACAAAAGAGAAGAGCAACTCCACAAAATGACGGAGACAGATGATGGAGGACGATCGATGAAGGCATGCGAAGAAGGGACGAGGAGAAAGAAGGTCGACACCATTACATCGACCAGGGCGCCTGCTCGAGTCGCGTCCCCAAGCGTTAAGTTCTGGCAGCGAACATGGGTCGGCGCGGGTGTTCGCATCGATCATGGGATATGGCTGAATCCCCCTTCCCGGCGCCGTGCGGCCACGGATCGCATGACCAGGGCGCCCATGTCTCGTCGGCCGGGTATGAAGGAAAAGGTTTGCTATACCTGGAGACTACCCGATTCGGCATAACGTGGGCGGTTTTATGCATCGAGGTTTGACTCGTGTCCGAGAGTGGGCGTCGGCGCCTCCTAGGTCATCGTGATGTAGAGTGCCGCGGCCACGAGCATTTTGTATGTTCGTTCGCGGTTCTGTTACGTGCAGTCTACTGTCCACGGCTGACAGCATAGTTCCTACGCATATGTTGAATTCGTGTTGTTGTCGCGGGCCAGGAACACGACGCCGTCATTCTCCGGTCGTACCACGGCATGGATACGGTCAAAGGTGCGGTTGACCGCTCCGATCCATCACACACGTTGCCGCATTGCATACGCAGGTGCAGTCGCATTGCATACTACCGTATTCCGCGTTATCGCTCCTACAGTAGCATTGTTGCAGACTCAGTCTTTCGAGTATGGTCAAAGTCAAATTGACGGTCTGGCACTAGACTTGGGCATCGTTGCTCCTGAAGGTACTACTTGCGTCTTGACCCACCCCCTCATCCCTGCCCAACTCCCCATCGATTGCTCAACATTCGTACCGCAACCCTGTGGCCGTGACCCATTCCACGGCGCAACCCCACCTCAGCCCACGCGCAAGCGCAGTGTCGTCGACGACTAGCCCAAGCACCGCGGCCCTTTTGAAATCCAGGGCGGCCATGTAGGCCTTTATGGACACTGCGACCAATGCCGACATCGTTCCTCGCCCGACGATGTCAGCATTGGTCGCAAAGGCAGTCAAGACCATGTATTTATCCAAGCTCTGCCCCAGAATTCACGATCTCATTGAACATGCCTACCATGCCTCTGTCCGCCTTTCGGACGTCGGCCACGATGGTGGGTGACACCGCCTTAGACACAGGCACTACCTTGCCCAAGGCCGGAGGAGGTGATTCTCGTCAAAGCCGTGACGCGGCACAGCAGAGAAGAGGGAACGAACCACTGCAGCGAGCGGGAACATCCTCCCGAACAGGGGCCGTCGCACCACCGACAGTCGAGCCGCAATCGTCGACAAGAGCTGACTTTCATCTCATTGTAACAACACATCATCTTTTCCCGCAACGAGCAATCGCTCGCGTCGCAGGCAACGCGACGAGATGATCGATCACGAAAATCCCGCAGCAATGGATTTCCCATCTTCCCATGTCGTCTCCCGGGAGCAGTCGACATCCTGGACACATAATTGACCTCGTCCGACGGTCCGAGGACCAGGATCCCAGCAAAAACCAAGAAAGTCAAGCATCCATTGACGCTATCCAGGCTGTGCCTGCGTGTATCGGAGTCTTCCCCCCGAAACCAAGTCTCTGGTCCCTGCTAGACTGGCAGTAGTTCTTCGAAGAATTCCGTGCTCTGCCCCATACCGAAGCGACCCGCCGAATTCGAGAATGTCGCCGACACATCGCACCGGGACAAGAAGCGATGTATCAACCGACACCTGGCTGGACGACTCGTCGCGAACGACGGTGTGCGAGTATGACAGTGAGGCGAACTAGCCTTGTCGTCAGATCGTGAGGTTCCGTGCATTTCTTCACGGCTGACCAGTGACAATTTCGACATCTCCCTTGTCCCTTGTCCCGTTCTCGATCACTCCACAATCAACCTTGACCGGGTTGACCCGACCTCCTCCGACCCAGGTCCCGGTCTCAAAAGCAGCAGTGCAGTGATGCCACCCGAACGCGCGTGTGAGCCACGCCCTTTCGCGTTGCACAGCATCAGAATTCATTTGTGTAATCCGGGTTCCCCAATTCGTTGGTTGATCAATGACGGTCGCTCGATGGATGTTCGGAACTGGAAAAGCTCGTCGTTTGCTTGGTCCTCGGCACGTCGGGTAGGACTTTGCGGGATGCCACAGGTCGTGTGGGCGACATGTGTATTGGCACAGGGAAGGCTATGTTTGGGTGGAGTCGTGCAACGACGCAAATATTGAACAGCCGCGTTCTCGTTGACAGAGTCTTCCATTCAGGTTGTCCATGTTTCTTCTTGACGTCCGCTGACGTGATACAGGTCTGCCATCAGGGATTGGCTTTGGTCGCATGGAAAACATTGCGATATTCTCCGACAGATCATTTGCCAATCTTACACCTCCACACGGATTTGTTTGCTTGATTCGCTGCGGTATTTTCATGTGTCTATGACAACATGGACATCAGAATCCTGGCATCACCATGTGTCTGTCATACGATCAAGGCGCCATTGAGCACGCTCCCTGACAGTCCTTGACAGCTTCTCCAACAACTGGTGAGACATGTCTTCAACGGGGCAGATTCGGGTTGGGCACTGAACGAAGGTACTCCTCTACCCGGGATTGCCGTCGAGCATACGGATAAACCCTGGAATCCGAGGCGAACTCGTTCACACACTTTCTCGACAACAACAAGCGAGAATGATCACCCGCCCGACCAGTCGAGGATTATTGAAAAAAGAAGTTGTTAACGCTTCTCGTACGACCTTGATGCTCGTGCATTCAAATGCCATCAACCTTGATGCCGTTTCGGATCTCACAAATCAAGGCTTCCCTATCCAGACTTGACCACCCACATCCACGCACGGCAAACCGCAAGTCAGGGCATCCCCACCTAAGACTCTCGTTCTCGTAGAACTAACGGACGGCAGCGGGACGCGTTCATCGCAGTGGCTGAACGGACTTCAGCGGCAAGTAAACACGCGAGCTGCAAGACTTCTCTCCAACTGGGATTCCCGACCTTGCTGCTCGCGGTTCCGTATACTGTAGCCAGACTGTATCAGATGCACCAAGGTGGATCGCCACGAGGCCGTCATAGCTATCGCCCGCCGATCGGAGTACACTTTCATGCCTCGACCACGTTTTTAGACACGGCAATGCGACTTAATTCACCGATGTAGGAATGACGTTCTGACGGTACACGTATATCGACGGTCGATGCATGTTGGATTATGTTTGCAAGATGTTGCTATTCTTGAAACGCCTGCGAAGAGGCGGACCAGACGCTAGCCATGCCGGTGCGGTACTTGTCATCAGCACGCGGTATATGGTTTGGTGCTATGGTTTGTGCCACAGAAGCCACACCACAATACGAACCCAAGGTTCGGGGTCGTTTCAATACTAACGGCCTCATAACGAGAATCTAGGCTCATCGGCGGGGTACATCTTCTTTGCAGTTGCACGCACATCTTGGGCAGAAACGTCCAACGATCAATGCTTTGATAGATGGAAGCTTTATGAGGATGTGCTCTCAGAACTGCATGATCTGTCGCGATCTCACATCTGATGCTTCATTCCTGTCATCGACGCATGCCTTCTGCCATACGACAGCGTCCCTTAGCTTCCCCTCCCATCAACCGCACAATCAAGTCACCACTACAATAATCTTATTGCAATACCCACACTCATATCGCAGCCACAAACCGTCCTTCATCCAAAGCCTCCGATCCTCTCACGATCCAACCACACCCACTAGCTTTCTAGCCGAAACTTAGCTGCGGCTTTCCTGAACTCAACTCAGCCGCTTCTGCAGGTCAATGACTTGCCAGCCGTGTCGATCAGATGGCATGCGTCGCTGATCAAAACTTCAAGGGTCCTGCAATGTCGTCGGCGGTGAACATCAGTGAAGAAAGTGAAGAAGAAGAAGTGACGTTTGCGGCTCACGAACAGGGTCTGGACTGTGGCGTGGTGGAAAATGTCCTGTTCGAGACCGCTGTTGCGAATCTCTTCCTCATTGGATTTCGTGGAGATGTTCGGAGGATGTCGCGTTCTTTGTCTACGCCTCCTGGATTCTCTCCAAGCGGTGTGTTGTTGTTCTAGCATGAGCCTCGCAGTAGTGAATGGTACTTACCAGGCAATACTTCTACCCAAGTCCATGTTCGACCAGGGACGAAGCCTTTCCGTTGAGATCCTCTTTTCGTGGCCGTCAGACTTGACCGTATACCGGTGCAAGATCTGCTCCCAACCATCCATTCACTCACAGATACTAGGTTCCGTCCTCTTCCTCACGACCGAATCCGGTCATCGTAGTCACCCTTCTTGCTAGTGCTCTGATCCAGGGTCTCCAACATCCTCCAATAAACAACTTCCAAATAACTCCCTACCATGCACCCTCCTACCGCTCCCCATGTCCTCGCTCCCTATCATCCCATTCGGCTGCGCCTACCGTCCCGCCACAATTCCGACGGCACAGACTGCTCCGTCTTTCCAATCTTAGATGCATCGCAGAACAACCAGCCCTTACTGGCAGTGGAGTGCGGCATCTACAGGCGATACTGCGATACCAATGATAGACTCTATGTTTTGCTACCCTCAATCGTGACCATCGCTTCGAAAGGGCGCGATGGTGACAGCAGGTGCTTGAGTATCCCGTAGTCGTATTTCTCGTTGCTCTCCGTTGCGAACGTCCACGCTGGGAGGTACAGCAACAGCAATTACAGCATGGTCAGACATCGTCACGGCACGCAGGGCTGTGGCGAATCGCTTCCCGCGCGTGAAGGCCGTATACCACACATGGTCCAGTATACATCCATCGATCGACGCGCAAGCCTGTGGCGTACCTTTCGCGTACCTGCGGCGTACCTGCGTTGCACACGGGACAGTTCAGGGTCTCACCTATATCGGCCAAGGCACGAAGTATTGGAAAGCATATGTCCGAAGCCGCATCTGCATTGTAGATGAGCAGCATTCCTCATCTGAGAGAACAGGGTCGTGGCGAACGGCGGCGTGTTGCAGAGGGACGCATAGAATACTGGCGCGCCGAGGTCGTCTTTCGAGCTGATCGTTAGGACATACACGAAGAATAGCATCATCCACTCGTCTCCTCCTCACCGCGTTCACAATTCTCGAATCACCTCCGCCGCGACTTGCGCATAGGTACTCCAAAGCACACCCTTAAGCACGCTCTCTCCCTCATGCTCCGCCCACTGACCCGCAGCCTTCAACTTCTCCTTCCAGTACGACTTTTGCTTGTCATTCAGTTCATGCCAGTGTTTCGCGTTTGAGTCTTGTGCCAGGTACCCCGCCTTATCGGGGTTGACATCAACACTGATGCCTTCGCCGGCGTCACCATCACTCACAATAATGGCCGTGGCTTCGACATCTTCGGGATTGACGTGGTGCTCGTCGATCGCGTTGCGGAGGAGGTCTGTTGGAGATGAGACGCGCTGCACGGTCCTCGTTAGGGTTTGTGTGATGGTGCTAGTTGTCGGAATCTTTGAAGGAACGAGGTATTGTCTGGCACCAGGGGGCAGAAAGCGCATAGCGGTGGGGCTCTCCGCAATGTCTGCTGTGAAGGTCGCGAGTACCATTGCTACCATGAGCACGATGACAGTGATGATCGCGATGTATGCCAGTTTCCATAATCGTTCGTCCTTTGGATGGCTGAGAACATAGCGGGAATCCTTGTTCTGTGGTTCCAAGGGCTTCAAGGGGAATGTGTCAATCACCACGGTATTGCCGTAGCTGACCGATGCAAGACGAGCGTACTGTGGACCTGGATGAATGGGAGTCGGTGCCTGTTCGCCTTTGACGTCTTCCGAGTTTGGTGCTCTAGGAGGCGCAAAGAAGGGCGACCAGACAATCTTGGTCATCTGCTGGCCGTGGACCTCTGACAAAGTGAGATAGCTGTGCATACCGGAGAACGTGTCTGTTGCGCTCTGATAGTTGGTGGTGTAAACCTCGATGCTGATGTCCTGCCCTGCTACGGCAATAGCAAACTGCTGATTGCCAATCTTATCGGCATCGAAACGACATACATCGATGCTTGACGCCTGCTTGATGCGCCGAGGCAGACTCTTCACCATAAGCTCCATAGCCGGTCCAGTAGGGTAAAGATGATACACACGCAGTTCTGCGCCTCCTTTGTTGGGCTTGTTTACCAATGCGACCACGTTCTCTGCGTTCAAGAACCGCAGACACCGGAATTTCGGACGACTCCTAGGGTCTTGAAATCCTTCGGGAACAGGCATCTGGTACGCTCGTCTGGGACCGACAGGACGTTTCTCGGCTTTCTTTTTGTCAAAGTCGTACCGATACGTCTGCTCGTAGATGTTGTGGTCGTCGCAGTACGTGATGCTGAAGTCGGATTCAGGCGTCACAGCGATGTCCAGATCCGCAGCTTCAGCCTTTTCGGGCAGAGCGATCCTCGTGATGATGTCCCGATCCTCCGGAACAGCGACAGTCGCATTGAACACGATGACCTCGGAATCCTTCGCCAGACCAGTTGCGATCGCTCCTATCCGCTTCCCAGGTGTGTCCCTCTTCTGCACAGGCGACAGGCGCAGTAATCGTTGGTAGGTCTCTTTCTTCGGCGCCGTAGACTTTGCGAACAATGACCGCTTTCCCAACAACGAGATATTGCCTTTTACCGGCTCGCTCTTCTCATCCTCCGTCTTCTGCTTCTTACGCGGAGGATATCGAATACCGAATGCCCGGAAGTGGTCGTTCTTTCCAGCGTCCTGGTCGGCTTGCGACGAGTTGATTCCAGCGAGCGCGATCAGACCATCCTTGGTCGCGAGATTCGCGATCGAGGATACGGAGTCTTCTTCCCGGGATAAATCGACATCGGCGACGGTGGAGATTGCGGCGCGGTTGTTCACATCGAGGACGGACTGAGAGCATGTCAGTCACCGCTCTTTGAGCTTCTATGTCCACGCGACTCACAATCTGGTTTGGCACTCCACTGCGACCTTCCCCACCACCTCCCGCAACGATCAAGTATCCTCGATTGTATGGATCCCAGTCGGCAGCATAGATAGGATATGGTAGGGTGTGTTTCGCGTAGGAAACGTTCGATTTCGGAGCCATGACCATGATGAAGGATTGGATCTCAGCAGCGGCTGGAACGTTTGCAGGAACATGTACAGGTAGGTGAGGGTGACCTGTTTTCGTCGACAAGCTGTCCAGATCGACCGACGATGGAACAACAGAGTTGGCCTGAGGCGTGAGAAAGCTTAAATAGAATACTAGCGTCGCTGGCCAGATTTTCTAAGCTCCCGGCGAACTTCAATCTTCTTCTCGACCTCACCACTGCGCCTTATTGCAGCCGGTCATGCCGCACGCAATGGACAACACCATCGTCGTGGCTTCTAGCAAGCCTGCCGCCCTCGCGGCGGACGAGCTCAGCGATGAGCAGATTGAGCAACTGCTCGCTCGCGCCACAGCACGCCTGCAAGAAAAGTCAAAGCAGACTCAACTAACCCAGAAGAACGACTCGCACAAATTCACCTTTCCCAAGCTCGACGCCGGAGCCCTCGAAAAGCCATACGTTTCGACCAAGGGAGACATCGCAACGGTGGACTCCTCCCGATTGCTGAAAAAGAAGCTCAGGAAGCAGGCCGAAGGCATCAGGAAAGTGGAGGACCCAGTCACTTCGAAAAAGGCTCTTGAAGAGGTATGTTCGATACACTCTTTGCATATCACATTGTCTATGAGGAAAATTATCCCAATTTCTATCTTGAGCAGATTCCGGGCTCCGTTTTGGTAGCCTTTCTGCACTACTGAGAGCTTTTTTATCATAGTTACTCTGAGACATCACCTTGCTTGCACAGTTTAGTACGACGTCGAACTTGAGGAGTATTCGCTGATCAGCATACAGCAGAAGAAAGCCACCGCAGGCTCGCAGTGGTTCGACCTACCAAAGACGAACCTGACGCCCGAGCTCAAGCGAGATCTCCAACTCATCAAGATGCGTGGCGTCCTCGACCCTCATCGCCACTACAAGAAGGACGGCGGCAAGATGCAGGCTCCCGAGTACAGTCAGGTGGGAACCATTATCGAAGGACCAACCGAGTACTTCAGCGGTCGTCTTGAGAACAAGAAGAGGAAGCGCACGTTTGTTGAGGAAGTCCTCGAAAAGGAACGCGAGACAGGTCGCTTCAAGAAGAAGTATGGCGATGTGCAGAAAGGCAAGACCCGTGGAAAGAAGGCTTTTTACAACCAACTCAAGGACAAGAGGAAGGGCGGTGTGAAAAAGGGCTCTGGTTGAAGGTCTATTCTATGACTTGGACTCACACACCATCACAACTCCGATACAATGCGGAGTACCAGACTCTGCATATCGACAGCAGCCTGCTTGCCCGCATCGAGGACCTCCTCATGGCTCGCCTTGCCCCTGCCGAGGTACTCATCCAGCTGCTCGCGCGACAAGCCTTGCAGCTCAGGAGCATCGGCGCGCACGGTCGGCTCCAACACCGCCGAGTTGGTCACCAAGCTGAATGCCAGCACCCTCATGCCAGCATGTCTAGCAACAACGATCTCCGGTACTGTGGACATACCCACAACATCCGCCCCGAGGTTCCGCAGCATACGACATTCCGCCCGAGTCTCGTACGTCGGTCCAGATACGAAAGCATACACGCCTTCATGCATCCTCCTCTCGCTCGCATCCTGTTGGCGAATCTCCTTCCACGCCTTGTGCGCGAGCTGTCTGAGGACAATGTCGTACGCATCCGACAGTGGGGGGAACCGCGGCCCAAACTTATCATCGTTCGGTCCTCGAAGCGGATGCTCGCCGACCAAGCCCGCAAGGTTGAGGTGATCGTTCAGACATACGACATCACCCACGCTGTACTCTGGGTTCAGCCCGCCGGCCGCGTTGGTCAAGATGATCGTCTCAACGCCGAGCAGCTTGCAGACTCGAGTCGCGAAAGTAGCAGCCTCCATCGAGTGGCCTTCGTAGAAACTGAGAATCGAAATGTGTCAATGACTGAATTCGTTCGTCTATATATGGAGTGACTACATACTGCGCTCGTCCAACCAGTAGAACCACCGGCACGGGATTCGATAGCGGTCCCATGGTGCCGAAGATGAGTTTGCCAGCATGTCCAGCGACTGAGAGAGAATATTGATCAGCATTTCCAAAGGTCACCCTCACTCATACATCATGATCAAGCAGAGATCGGAGCAAATACTCACCAGTAGAGATCGGAAAATTCGGCACGTCCTTGTACTCCCACGTCTCCCTCACACCCTCGTTCACCGTCTCCGCCAGTCCACCCAATCCACTTCCACACACCACCGCTACTCGAGGAGTGGCCACTTCGGCGGGTAACTTTTGGCGTAAGAACTCGACCGTCTCGCCGGCGCGGTCGTAGGGTGAGGGGGCCATTTCTTCGCGGAAGGTGTGGAAACTGTGTTGGAGGTGGGTGATGGAGTGGTAGAGGGAGGTGAGGTCGTGGAGGGTGGAGAGCATTTCGAGGAAGACTGAGATGTGGTAGCGTGCCAGGCCGGGTTGTCGGCGATACGTATTGTATTCTATGCGATGTGGGAGGTGCGACACGTCGGGGCCAGAAGTCGTGGCTTTCCCGGTCGTTCGCCGCAAGTTGGAGATCGACTGCACTCGACTTCGAGGTGTGGATGGTTTGACGTTGTAGGATAGGATACGTACGACCTCAACGATGGCGACTTCATCATATTCCCGCTCCTTGGTGAGCTCAGTCAAGAGACTCAAGGTACATCGTATCCAATCGCTTCCACGACCAGCTTCTAACTCTCTCCCTCCCAGCTGTCCACCCCAACACCCCTCCCAACCACCACCCAAACCCGCACCCTCCACCACTCCTCCGCCAACGCCGCCACACCCTCCCACACCCAAACCCTGCCCCCCTCCCTCGAACGCAGTCTCGCCTCTCTCCGCCTCCCCCTCGCCATCCAAGCAACCTACCTCACCCCCCTCAAGCGCCACCCAACCCACAACCACACCTCCGCCGACCTCCAACTCCGCTCCTACTCCCTCCGCAACCTCGAGATCTTCACCGACTTCGCCCTCCGCGCCGCCTACTACCTCCACCTCCCGGCCAAAGGTCCCATGTTCCTCCCGAAAAAAGTCGAACGCTGGACGGTCCCCCGGGGCAATTTCGTGCACAAGAAGAGTCAGGAGAATTTCGAGCGGATCACGCTGAGGAGGTGGGTGAGAGTCGTCGATGGCCACCCGGAGACGGTGGGGGTGTGGTTGGCGTTTTTGAGAAAGTATCAGTACTACGGCGTGGGCATGAAGGCGGATGTGTGGGAGAGCGGGGGTCTGGACGCGGGGAGGGAGTTGGACGCCGAGGCGGGGAGGATCGAGGGGATGATGGGGGAAGGGGGGGAGTTGGAGATGTACTTTTCGGGGGATGGGAGTTTTGGGAAGGGCACGGAGAAGGGGAAGAAGTTGGTGTTGGATCAGGTGTTCAAGGGGGCGGGTGGGGCGGATGGGCCGTTGGGTGGAGCTGGGGGCGCGAGGGATTCAAAGGCGAGGTTTGAGAAGATTGTGCCGGGGAGGGAGGAGGAGAGGGGGAGGTGAAGGGAGGCGAGGTGCAACTTTGGGAAGAGATCAAGCGGCTAGCTTGCGGTGTAGCAGTGAGAATGCAACTTCTGCAGGGCTTCAGCGACAAGGAGTCAGAATCATCAAGAACACGTCAACAGTCAAGAACACGTCAACAGCGGGCGAGACGTGGCCGTCGACCGACCGTGGAACGCAGAACCATCATCCGGCGCGCGGAGACATGGAGCGCAGGACCTTGGGAAGGCCAAAAGTCCGGACAAGGAAGGTACGCTCCGTCCATCTCGCCTGCCCGCTGTAGACGACACCCACACCCACCTCGACCTGCACAAAAAAACAACATCGCTAGCCTATTCCATCCCCCTCCTCGCCCCTCTTCCTCTCAAAAATCAGCACATTCCCGTTCCATCCTTGCACCCAGCGCCCTCCAAATGTGTGCCGGTCCGGAAGGCTCTCTGTCGAGGAGCTGGCTGAACCGGCCCAAAAACCTGCCTTCCGTGACCGACGTGGTCGTCGCGCTATATATTCTCTCTCTTTTTCTCTCTCTCTCTCGGATGAAGGGGGCAGGGCATGACATGACATGACATGACATGACATGGGCAGTGCGACTGGCAGCCATTGTGGCTTTTCCACGATCGACAACTTGGCCCTCGAAGGATTCTACTGGACAATGGAATAGCCAAGGTACCTCCGGTACCACTGTGTGTCGTAGCGGAAGAAGTCGGGCCCAAGGACGTCAAGTGTGGTGTGGCTTGGATCTTGGATCTCAGCCCTGCGGAACAGATGAGACATTGGGGTGGATGAGACAGGCTCTTCTGGATGACTTGGCATGTGCTGTGGTCTCATGTCGCATCGAAAGAGACATACACACCTACAGCCCAACGACTTCGGTCGGGGCATCATCATCCGGTGGGTGCATGCATTCCCCACTACACTACTACTACTGACCCTCGTACATATATACTTCCACCACCGCCAAGCCGTCAACCACGTTGGCGTCCGCCTTGCACCATCAAGCCACGCACACATACCCACACGGACCGAGACCGACACATCGTCCATCCATAGAAAACCAAACCACCTCCCTCGCACCAACCTCCCCTGTGGGTGGAGAACCAGGAGTTCGACCTCGCGTTCCTGTCGGAGGATGGATCGCTGGCCCCGGAGTCCGCGACGCAGCGGTGGTTGGATCTGTGGAATTTGGGGATCCGGAATCTCGGATTGACGGGTCGGTGTGACGCGGAGTTCATGGCGAGGGAGATGGGAAAGGCCGGGTTCGTGAATGTGTCGGGGTGAGGGCGTTTAAGATGCCCATCGGGCCGTGGCCGAGGGATCAGAGGTTGAGGCAGGCGGGACTGTTGTTTTTGGTGGGGTATCTGGAGGGCTTGAGTGGGTTGAGTTTGAGGACGTTTACGTATGGGTTGGGGTGGAGCGTGGAGGAGATGGAGGTGTTGTTGGCCAAGGTGAGGGGGGAGGTGAAGAGTAAGAAGTTGCATTGTTATGTGCCGGTGTAAGTGCGATTGATGTGACATGGTTGGGGTTGGTGGGAGAGTACATGAAGCTGATGTGATTTTTTTTGGCAGATATGTCGTGACGGGCCAGAAACCGGAGGATGCGAAATCATAAATGGGAAGCACACATCCGAGGTGTGTGTGAGAGGGAGAGAGAGAACAGAGCTATTTCAAAAACTCCATACCGACTGGAGATCCGGAGAGAACGCAGTTTGTCCAGCGACATCACTACCGACAGGCTGAACCACGGGACCAGGACGATTTCATCAGCCAGTTGAGCCAGCGAGCGAGTCTTGGACACAGCTCTCCCATCCGCCCCACCGCACCACGCCCAGCCTTCCCACCCGTGCCCTCAGCACGCCGGACCCGGCGAGAATAACTCGAACAAGTCTCATAGACATCCCCCCCGGCGATTCCATCTCAACGCCGGGAACTCACAGCCGCCACATCGACCCCGCCCGCAGCAAATCTCTCCAAAGCGTCGAAGCTGGACCGGACTGGGGACCAGCACATGCACCGGGGGAAACCCGGAGGTGCGAGTGGGAGACTCCGAGGCCTTCCGCTCAGGCTCAGGGCGTGGTGTTTGTTGGACATGGTCATTCTTTCGAATGGCTTCGTTCACAATTTTTTCCCCCTCGATGGGCTCGAGGGGTGTTCTTCGACGAACGGGAGTAGATGCCCTGGCTGAAATCGAATGAGTGCGGGGAAGCGAAGGAGGGGCAGAAGTAGGAGCAGGAGCAGAAGCAGAAGCAGAAGCAGAAGCAGAAGCAGAAGCAGAAGCAGAAGCAGAAGCAGAAGCAGAAGAAGCATCAGGATTGGAGAAAAGTTCGCATATCCCATCCCCCTTGACGCCTCGCTGAGGCGGAGAGGAATCATTCTTCGACCACTGAGATTCGTTGTTCTAGCTTTATAGTCGAGTATGAGGAAGAATTGGGCGAGGGAGGAGGAGGAGGAGGAGGAGGAGGGGTAGAAACAGATACAAGAGGGAGAGGGAGAGACAGAAGTAGAAGCACAGGCAGAAGTAAAAGAAAAAGAATAAGAAAGAAGTTAAGTAGAAGGGGGAGAGAAGTAGAGGATGTACAACAAATCACCCAAGTCAAAAAAAAAACCAAACCCGGGGGGGGGGGGGGGGGCGCGCCGCGCCCCCGCCCCCCCCGCCCCCCCCGGGGGGGGGGGGGGGGGGGGGGGGGGGGGGGGGGGGGGGGGGGGGGGTGGTGGGGTGGTGGTTTTTTGTGGGGGGGGGGGGGGGGGGGGGGGGGGTTTGGGGGGGGGGGGGTTTTGGGGGGGGGGGGGGGGGGGGGGGGGGGGGGGGGTTTTGGACACGGGTCGCGAGGGGGTGGGTTTGGAGACGGA